>JANTPZ010099808.1:0-27928 GCA_025593235.1 Vachellia pachyceras
TTGTGGCTTTCAGTGATTTGTGGGCTGGGTGTCCTACCCACAACTTTTATGCCCTGGACCTTGAGGATTTAATAATTGAATATGTTTAATGTTTGGTATTTTATTAAGATTATAAATGGTATTAGAGTCTGATTTTTCAGAAGTATTAATGGCATCAGAAGCAAGTAAGAGTTACATAATTAATCGTAAATATATTATGTGGTTAAAATTGTTTGGGGATTACAATTTGGCTATATTGTTTAGGGAATTACGATTTTGAATTTTGGGGCATTACATTAAACAACATCAGATGTAACTGAGTATATTGCAGCATCAGATACAGCAAAAGAAGCCTTTTGGATCAGAAAGTTCATAGAACTAAGAGTGGTCCCTACCATCTCAAATCCAATAGATTTGTTCTATGACAATAGTGGTGCTATTGCGTAGACAAAGGAGCCCAGGTCACACCAAAGGGCTAAACATATACTCAGGCATTTTCACCTTATCAGAGAAATTAATGATAGAGGTGATATCAAAATATACAAAGTACCTGGAGAAGATAATGTTGCTGATCCTCTTACCAAACTGCTTGCACAAGCAAAACATGAAGGTCATATTAGTGCAAGTGTGAGGATGTTGGAAATTGTGCTCTAGGGGCCAATCATTGTACCTCACATTATTTATTTTAATGTATTTTCCTCCATTTAATTATCATATGTTTCGCATGTTTATTATGATAATTGCATCCATAGACGAATTATGAATATTGTCTTAAATGTCCCTGGTTGGTTGTCTATGCGGGAGCATAGATAAAGTAAGACCGGTATGACTTTGATGAGGTATGAGATACTTGTCAAAGTCATAGGCACTTGTAAAAGTACAAGGTGTTGATCGACCCGCTATGAGAAAGCGCATGGATTAAGTCATTAGCTTATATCATATTTAATCACATCACAATGCCCATTGACCTGATATTATCATGGATTCCAACATGAGAGTGGCTAAGTTTTGACTTAGTCAAAAATCACCTTTGACCGAGTAATGATAAAGGCTAAAATCGGGCTTAGAGGTTTTCATGTGGAGGAATATGAGTGATCAAGATGGGATTTGTCCCTCACATTAGTTGAGAGATATTACTAGGCCCCTCGATGAGTGAGTCTGAGAAATGTATGGCCATACTGAACGAAAAGCAGTTTTCGTTTACTTGATCAGACTACTCAGGGATCAAGAATGTAATGATCAAGAATAGAAGGATGACATCATCCATGCCTCATCCTTGACGGAGATATCGTGTGACAAAAGGGACGTGATGTGATTGCATGAAAGTTGCGTCATGTTAACTATCCCCATATGATTTGGGTAGTCGTAATGTCTTACTAGAGACTGCGTGCGATTAGTGGGCTAATGTTGAGTTTAGCCCACTGCCAACTTCATATGGGCCTACAAGGTCGCACACAAGAACAGCCCCACAAGAGCTTTAATTCTAAGGTTTATTCAAATTATATATACATACATATATATATATAAATTCAACATAACAATAATATTCTATGTTAATATTTAATTTATTTGATAAATTAAATAACTAACATTAATGTTTAGATTTAATTTATAAAGATAAATTAAATTTGTTGATTCACTATTTGGATTAATTATATATGGATATGATTTGATCAAATCAGATTAATCCAAATCAGAATTGCAAAATTCAAATTTTGAATTTCAGATTAATCTTGAATATCTTTTGAATTTTGAATTTCAAGTTTAATAAAGATTGATCTTGGATATCTTTTTGAAATTCAAATTTCAAGAAGATTAATCTCGAATATCTTTTTAAAAATTCAAATTTCAAGTTTAATAAAGATTAATCTTGAATATCCTTTCGAAATTCAAATTTTAAGATTAATAAAGATTAATCTTAAATATCCTTTTGAAAATTTGAATTTCAAGATTAATAAAGATTTAATCTTGAATATCTTTTTGAAATTTGAATTTCAAGATTAATAAAGATTAATCTTGAATGTCTTTTCAGATCTGAATTCGAATTTTAAAGATTAATCACAGATTCTAGAAGCTCTCCATGAGTTCTATAAATAACTCATGAGCAAGAGAGGCATTCCATTCAAATCTGATTATGAGCCATAGAAACCCTAGAGAGAGTGAGACGTAAGAGGCGCTAGCACGCTGCAATTGTTGGAAACTGTTCATGTGGATACCGGTAGAGGGAGGCGATCAAATAAATGTCGGCTCCTCGTGATCGGAATCAAGAACGCAAAAGGTCGTGGAACATGAAGAGATCCAAACGCAAGAAACGCTTTGAATTCAAAACGTAAAAGGTACGGCTCTATTTCCTTGATCTAAACTCCTTTGACAGATCCATAAGGGGATTAGAAAATTTTAAATTCCACTATGTGTACATTCTAATCTCAATAGTTAACGAGTATGTGCATGTAGTATTTGTTGAAACTGAAACTCAAAAAACCTAATGTTGATGAAGAAGTTATTATTTCATAAGGTTTTGAAAATGCTAACAAGGATAGTTCAACTGATTGCCAACCATCACATGATTTTGAAAATGATCAATCAGATGAACATCCTCAATCCCCTCAACCAAGAGCTTGGAAGTACATCCGTAATCACCCCATCGATCAAGTGATTGGAGAGATGAATGAAGGTGTACAAACATGAAAAAGATTTTTGAATGAGGTTCAATTTTCAGCTTTCATTTCAAAAATAGAGCCTAAGAATGTTGAGGAAGCTTTGGCTAACAATGATTGGATTATAGCTATGGAAGAAAAGCTAAATCAATTTGAAAGAAACCAACTTTGGGACTTAGTCATTAGATCAAAATGGGTATTTAGAAACAAACTTGATGAATCCGCAATCATTATCAGCAAGAAAGAAAGATTGGTAGCTAAAAGCAAGATTAGAAGCAATACGTGTTTTACTTGCTTTTACTTGCTTAATGGATTTCAAAAATTTTCAAATAGATGTGAAAAGTGATTTTCTAAATGGTTTTATTATGGAAAAAGTTTATGTTGAACAACCCAGTTTGAAGATATTTCTAAACCAAATCATGCGTATAATAAACTTAAGAAAGCACTTTATGGTTTAAAGCAAGCACTTAGGGCTTGGTATGAAAGATTGAGTAACTTCTAAAGGGAAAGTGGATCAACTCTATTCATAAAGCATTCTAAGTCTGATTTGTTAATTGTACAAATTTATGTTGATGATATCATTTTTTGTGCCACTAACAATGATCTTTTCCAAGAGTTTGCTAAGATTATGCAAGCGGATTTCAAGATGTCAATGATGGGAGAACTCAATTTCTTCCTAGGACTTCAAATCAAACAAAAAAGAATGACATCTTCATTAGCCAAACTAAGTATCCAGAAGAGCTATTGAGGAAGTTTGAATGGAATAGTGCAAAAGTGCAGACACTCCTATGAGCTCAACCACACTTCTTGGTGCAGACATGAATGGCAAAGACTATGACATCAAGATGTACAGAGGGATGATTGGATCGTTGCGTTATCTCACAGTAAGCAGACCAAACATTCAGTTCAGTATTGGAATGTGTGCAAGATATCAAGCAGCACCTAAGGAATCACATACAGAAAATGTGAAAAGGATATTCAGATATCTTGCTGGCACTATTAACCTTGGAATATGGTATCCAAAAGGAGAAAATGAGCAGTTAATTGCTTACTCGATTCAGACTACGCAAGATGTGTAACTGATAGAAAACGCACAAGTGGTCAATGCCAATTCCTTAGAGGAACATTGGTATCCTGGTTCAGCAAGAAGCAATCAATGGTGTCACTATCATCAACTGAGGCTGAATACATTGCTGCTACTAGTTGTTATGCACAAGTGCTTTAGATGAATCGACAAGATCTGGGAAATGGTTTTCAAAGAAATTCCCATCTATTGCGACAACACTAGCACCATCAGTCTTTCTAGAATCATGTGCATCACTATTGGACCAAGCACATCGATATTCGACATTACTTTATCTAGGATCATGTACAGAGGAAATATGTCATGGTTGAATTCATTCCAACTCATCTCACTAAACCTTTGGCCAGAGAACAATTCATGGACATTAGAAGAGAATTGAGAATGGTGAACCTTATGAACTGTAAGTAAAATGTTGATTTATTATTGTTTTAATGATTAAAAGTACTAACTTAAGCTCTGAGTGTTTTATCAAAGTTTTGCAGGTGCTTATGTGAGTACTTGCATTAATGCTGGTAAAAAATGCTCCAACATAGGATCAAGCATTAGTATTTGATGTATCACTTGAGCACAAATGAAGTTATGCTCGAGTATTGAAGAAAATGCAGCGAATAGAGCAGTGTTGGAAGCTAACTCTTGAGCAATGTGTGAGAGCACATGTAATGCTCGAGCATTCAATGTCAATGTTCAAGTAGGGTAAGTTTTTCTAGGGTCAGAGACCATGATGTTCAAGCATTAGTGAACAATGCTTGAGTATTGGGGCATCTGTTCATGTTGGGCCATGTTGGGGCATCTGTTCATCTTCTGGCCCCGATGCTCGAGCATTAGGGTGCAACAATCGAGTACTGAGAGCTAGTGCTCAAGTGTTGGCTAATTTGTTCATGTTTGTACCCTCAACACTCAAGCACTGAGTATCAATACTCGAGTGTTGACAGATTCTGATACATAATATCCCCTTTCCCGTCAAACTCGAACCTAACTATTGAACACTCTCAGATTCTCTGAACTTCAATCATCACAACTGCTCCAAACCATTACATCCCTACTGAGAAACCATTTTCGGCCAAACCCTTCCATTATTACAGATTATTACTCTAATTTCATTCTGCATTTTCTCAGATTCTTCCAGTATCGCCAACAACACTTATGCTTCCATTTCTCAGTATTTGATCCCCTAAGCCATGCACACACCAAGATTAATCCGAGAAATCCTCCCAAATGCAAGAGAACTGCTTCTTCTGCCCCTTTCAATCAAAATCTTCCTCTGCCTCTCAACCACGATCTAAGAAGGTGTGAATAGAAGAGCCCTCGGAGGAAATAGTACTCTTGTAGTTCAAAAGTCAAGTACGGGCCAGCCAAAATCCTTATTGAAGGATAAGGGGAAGGCTCCTATGGTATCTGCTTCCCAATCAATACCTACTGGTCGTACTCAGTCAGTCTCTAAGAAAAAAGTGTCTCACCAAGCCAGATTGCCTCCAGTTCAAAGCCCAAGCCAAAAACCAAAGGGAAGAAGAAGGTGGCAGCAAAATCATCCAAGCAGGAACCACCAAAGTCACCAAAGGGGTACAATACGTCAACGATATATATATATCACTAACCTCTCTGAGTTTGATACTTAGTTGAAAGGTTGACCTCTATGTCTTGTTGTTTATGTGGGTTTAAAAATTAAGGTGTCTGAAAGATTGATGATCTAAAAATTAAGGTGTCTGATTATCTTGGTCACTATAAGAAGTTGATAGAGATTAAGAATGATTTCTTCCCCGATATGATCCGGATATTTTACAACAAATGTATTCCAATTCAGTGAAGGATGATAAAGGGGATATAGTTTCTCACTCCATGGTCACTAGGATTGGGGGAGTAGAGATTAATATTACTGCTAAGTCCTTAAATGCTTTTCTGGGGTACACATGAATATGTTGAAAGTTTGATTAACTTCTCTGAGGAAGAGATTCATAGATTGTTAAGAGCTGGGGAGCCATATAATAAGATTTTGTCACTTGAGCCTTCTTCTATACCACCCTTGCAGAGAGTGATTCATTACATCTACTCTAGATGTATAGTGAACAAGAGTGGCAATTACAATCATTTGGCACACAAGAACGACCATAATCTAGCATGCATTATGAATAAGGAGAGAGGAACATAGGAGAATCAGTATTTCATGAGATGTGGAGTTTGTCTTCTTGGGCTCTAAAAGGATACAGTGCCTTATCCTTCTTGGTGTCTCACATCCTGGGACCAACTTCAGATTTAGTACATTTTGGATAAAGCTGTAAAGCAAGTGAAGTTTGCCGAGGCTCATCTTCATAGAATGAATATCAACTTAGTGAACCCCTCAGGCACAACCTCAGAAGAAGAAGAAGACCACCTCTGCAGCCTCTCAAGGATAGGATGAGGCTCAGTCATCTGCACCACTTCATCCCTCTTCTACTCCATCATTTGCTCATGCACCCATCCAACAATTCCTAGAGACTAAGTTTAGGAAAATGAGTGCAACATTTATGACTACCTTCCATGCTGAGACACAGGGCTACATCAACAATGTGTTGAAGGCAGCAGGTGACTATTTCTCCAGGAAGACTTTGGACATAGCAGTGACATCTTTCCTTTCCTTCAGAGACACTGTCACTGAAAGGCTCACATCTCTAGAGACCAAAGTTGGTGGGGCTAGATGGGAGAGTAGCAACTATTGAGCAGTTCATTAGAGATCATTAGGCACCTCTTGCTCCTGCACCTATACCTCCTCCTGCATCTCCTCACTCCCCTGACCCTCCTATTGATACTGTGTTGGCCATGATTAACTTCACTTTCAGACTGAGACCTGAGGCAGTTTCTCAGCCTATTCCTACTCCTCATGTTTCATCTATGCCACCCTCTGAGCCCTCTGACACTCTTGATGCACCTCACACTTCTCCTCAGTGACCCTATTTTGAGTGATAACAAAAGGGGAGAAGAAATCAGGATCTGTTTTCTGTTTTGGGCGCTTGTGTTATATTTAAACTTTTGTTGATTCATTATGCTTGAACTCTTATGTTATTAGAACTATTTTGACTTGCTCTTGATTCAATTCATAATGTGTTCATTGTGATTTCCACTTAAAACTATTCATAATTCCTGATTTATGGTTTTGTCATCATCAAAAGGGGAGAGAATGTTGACACCTTGTTTTAATGATAACAAAATCTAGTGTTTTGTTTTTAAATAAATTATGAAACTGGTTTATAAATGATGAAGTTGCAATTCTTAAGTATGGCATGATGCTGCTTCAATTTCAAAGTTATAAATTTAATACTTTCAAAAATTGCTTGAGCAGTAGTGAAAGCATAATCAATACACGAGCATCCAACTCAATCCTCGAGCACTATGCTTCAAAACATAAGACTTTATGTAATGCTTTCAGTGAATGCTGCATTGCTTCAAGTAGTGTCAATACCGAGCATTACAGCTTAATGCTCAAGAATCAGGTTCTGAACTTAAGGTTTTATGTAATACTTCCACTCAGTTCTCAAGCATAGGGTTCAAGTATAACCAACACTCAAGCATTGGAACTCAATGCTCGAGCATCGTGCTCAAAACCAAGCTTTCAAGCGGTGCTATTAGGGAATGATCAAACAAAAGTCAAAGCATGACCAATGCTCGAGTGCTAAAGGTTTTCACACAGTGCTATGAGAGAATGCTGCCGGCATGATAGAAAGCATTACCAATGCTCGAGCACTGGCACCCACTCTCGAGCAGTAGTGGCAGCACTCACAATACTCGAGCACCAGGGTCTAGTACTCGAGTATTAAGACCTTTAAACATGTTATTCCTTCAATACTTTCACTGAATGCTTGAGTAGTATCAAAAGCATTGTCAATGCTCAAGCACTGAACTATTTTACTGGCAAAATTCTTTCCTATGCTCGAGCACATCCAAAAGTATTGATATTACTGGAAGTGTTGTGCCTTAATGCTTGAGTATCAAGACCATTTTTTCAAACACGTTCATCTATGCACCAGCACTTAGCAAAAGCATTAAACTTTTCTTTGAAATTTACATTGCAATACTCGAGCATTGAATCACTATGCTCGAACACTCAGTACTTTATCTAACAGCTACTCACTGACAGCTATGCCTACGCTCTGCAAAATCTTTCCTTATTTGTGTTTAACTAATTTGAATCCCATATACTTTCATAAATGTAGGATTGTTGACTCATAGATGAGAAACAAATTGGTGGGAACCCACTAGGGAAAGTTCCCAAGAACCCACAGCCAATCTAAAATATACGCACCCCAAGAAAGCTAAACAGAAGTCAACGATCCACTTGAACCCTTGAACACGGAAGAACAAGGACCCTAAGTGTTGGAAGAAGCCACAAGGTTGATCAAGCCTTGATAAGTCTATTACTTCAGAAAAGAACCCTAGAGCGAATCCTCTCAAACTGCATAAAAATGCAAACTTTCATTCAAAATCCAAGTCTGCCGTCAAAAGAGGCGTTACAAAGCATTTAGATGAAACTCACAAATCTGCCCTAATTTGCATTAATTGCAAATATTAAAGTCTAATTAAAATGGACACTCTCAAGAAAAAAAGGAAAGTCAACTGTTACCTAATTTGCAGTGAATGCAAAGAAGGAAACTCTTAAGAAAAGGAAACTAGAAAGTTACCTAATTTGCAGTAATTGCAAATAAGGAAACTCTTAAAACAGGAAACTCTAAAAGTCAAATTTGCCAACTAGTAAGTAATTTTCGTACAAATAAAAGCCATAAAATATGATTATCATTTAAAGCCCAAAATGTGCTTATTTAGGCCCAAATGAGTCCTCCCATGTGAAGTACTTGGCCCAAGCTCTTTAGTTTCAAGCTTCTAAGCCCAAAACTTGATATGCAGCTCCATTGTCAGCCCAAATGAGATTAGTGACGTTTTTAGCTTTTCCACCCAGATCTGATCCAATTGCCATTTGCTTTGTCCATGTCTCCTGTACTAGCCCATTTAATGCTTCTTTAATCTTTTTGGATCTTGCCCTTGTGATTGGACCACTTGGAATTTGCAATGGATCACTTGAATTCAAAGAGTCAGCTTGTTGATCCGCATCATTCCCTCTCTCCTCAAAAGGATTCGTCCCCGAATCATCACTTGGAATTTTCAATAGCTCATTGGTATTTGATCCGCCCTGTTGGATCGCATCACAAAGCTGCCTAATTCTCACTCCGACAAGAAGCATTAATGCTCGTCTGCTGTTGTCGATGTCGATGGTTTGTGTTGCATTTAATGCAACATTAATGGCGAGTAACGGATTTTAATTGAGTCAACAGCTAACTTATTGCTTCCACCTATAAATCATCAAGCATTCAAGATGAAGAACAGAGACGTACACTGTGAACAACTTCCAACATTTATTACGCTCAAACTATTCTCTGAAAATTCTTTATTGTTTATTTAGCTTCAATAATTGCTTATCTACTCTTAAGAGAGAGTTCATTTAGCCATTCTTCTTACAATTCAGTGAGAAACTCAAGGTCCCCTTGAGTCTATTAGGCCAAGTTTGAGCAGAAAAACAGAGTGCTACACTCTATTTTAGTGAAAATTGTAAGGGGGAGTGATATCCCATCGTAATGGCTTGAGAAGCCTTCTGTTGTTACTGATAGTGGATTGAGAATCTCGGAGGCGCTCTGAGGACTGGACGTAGGTCAGAAGGACTGAATCAGGATAAAGCTATTTTGTTCTCTTCTCCTCTGCTCTTTGGTGACTTTGTTTTTATTTGGTTTCATTATTTTAATTCTTAAAAGTGACCAATTCACCCGCTCTTGGTCAAATCCTACATTAACATCTTTCATATGGAGGAATGTGAGTGATCAAGATGGGATTTGTCCCTCGCATTAGCTAAGAGATATTATTAGGCCCCTTGATTAGTCTGAGAAATGTATGGTCATACTATAATGTAAAGGAGTTTTCATTTCTTTGATCAAACTACTTAGGGATCGAGAAAGTAAGGTTGTGTCGTGTTAACGATCCTCATGTGATTTGGGTAGTCGCAACGTCTTGCTAGAAGCTACTTGCGACTTGTGGGCTAATGTTGAATTTAGCCCATTGCAAACTTCATATGCGCCTACAGGGTCGCACGCAAGAATAGCCCAACATGATCTTTAATTCTAAGGTTTATTCAAATTTTATAATGTGCATATATAAATTTCAAGAACCGGAAAAAGTATTACACTATCTCCTTAGTCTAAACGCCTTTGGCAGATCCAGACGTGGGATTAGAAAATTTTAATTTGTAATCATTTCTTCTGGTGCTTGTACATTCTAATCTCAACAAAAGCCACTTGAGAATCTCCTTCTTGACAACTTCTTTCATAACAGGATTCAAAGCGCCTTTAATGTTCAATAGAGGTCTTATAATCTTCCTCCAACAAGATCTTATGTATACAGATGGAAGGGCATATTTCATTGATGTCAACGATAGTCCACCCAATTGCACTCTTGTGCTCTCTGAGAACTCTTAATAGCTTCTCTTCTTGTAAACCAGACAAGCTCCAAGTGACAATGATCAGTAATGTTCAGAATTCCTAAGATAAGCAAACTTGATATGGTCTGATAATGGCTTCAACACAACAACTGAAGGAACTTCAATGAAAATCTTCAATGGTCTACTCAAGGCATCAGACACCTCAAGTGGTTCAGTCATTCGTGGCTTGGATAAGGAAATGCTTCTAACCGAAAGACCTCTTCAACTTTTTGATCCACTAAAGGGTCTTTAATCATGGGGGCATAAGAGTCTTGGTGAATAATACAATCCAGTAGATCAATAAACGAGCAATTAGCTGAATCATCATGAAATTTCAAGGCCTTGGGCATGTTGATTACCACTTTCTCATCATCAACCCTCAAAGTGATTTCCCCCATCTCAACATCAATGATAGTCCTTGCTGTAGCTAAGAATGGACGTCCAAAGATGAGAGGAATAATCCAATCAACTTCACAATCTAACACAAGAAAATCAGCTGGAAAAATAAACTTTTCCACTTTAACAAGGACATCTTCAATGATACCTTTAGGCTAGAAGTACTACGATCTGCAAAGAGGAGAGTAATAGTAGTAGATCGTGACTCTCCTAAACCCAATTAGTTGAAAACAGCAAGGGGCATTAGGTTCACACTTGTTCCAAGATCATAAACAGCTCTACCACAGAAAGTTGTCCCAATATTACAAGGGATTGAGAAACTTCTAGGATACTTAAGCTTAGGAAGTAACCTTGATGCAACCCAGCATGACGCATTAAATTCAAAAGAGCCTCTGTAATTTTAGTGGTCCAATCAAAGGAGCTAAAAATGTCACTAATCTCATTTGGGCTATTTATGGAGTTGCAGATCAAGTTTTGGGCTTAGAGATGTGAAACTAAAGAGCGTGGGCCAAGTACTTCACATGGGAGGACTCATTTAGGCATAAATAAGCGCATTTTGGGCTTTAAATGATGATCATATTTTATGGCTTTTGTTTGCACAAAAATTACTTATTAGTTGGCAAATTTGACTTTTGAATTTCCTTCTTTTAAGAGTTTCCTATTTTAAATTAGATTTAAGATTTGCATTTACTGCACATTAGGTAACTTTTGAGTTTCCTGTTTTTAAGATTTTCCTTTTTGCATTTGCTGCAAATGCAAATTAGGTAACTTTAAGTTTGCTTTTTTCTAATAGTTTTCTTTTTTAATTAGAGTTTAATATTTGCAATTAATGCAAATTAAGTTAGATTGGTGAATTTTAGTTAAATACTTTGTATCGCCTCTTTTGACGGTAAACTTGGATTTTGAATGAAAGTTTGCATTTTTATGCACTTTGAGAGGATTCTCTCTAGGGTTCTTTTCAGAACTAAGACTTATCAAGGCGTTATCAACCTTGTGGCGTCTTCCAACACTTAGGGTCCTTGTTCTTCTGTGTCAAGGGTTCAAGTGGATCGTTGACCTCTGTTTAGCTTTCTTGGTGTACGTATATTTTAGATTGGCTATGGGTTCTTGGGAACTTTCCTTAGTGGGTTCGCACCAAACCTCCTTTGAATAACCGTACTACTCAGTCAATGCCACAGTTTCATATTCACTGAATTGACGCTTCTTAGATAAAACATCTTTGAGAAACTTAGCATACTTAGGCATACTCTCCAATGCTTCAACAAATGGAATGTTGATGTGAAGTTGTTTGAACATGCCTACAAACTTTTTGAATTGAGAATCTTCTTCCTTTTTCTCTGAGGAAAAGGGAGTGGTGGCATACAGTAGAAGTGAGTATCTTTCTCGTCTTCTCATCAATTATCTCCTGTTCTACTTTCTAGCCTTTAACCACATCATCTAGCCTTTCTTCAGCTTGCTTCATTTTCTTATTCTCTTCCTCTTCCATTACAATTTCTTCACCAAGAGTGTCTTCGTCAACAACATCCTCAACCCTTCGTGCATTCTCCTTTGAAGTAGACTAGGTTAGGCAAATCAGGTAGCATCTTGCCACTTCTCAAATTAATTGCATGGCATTCCTCTTTCCCTTCTTTCTTGGGGTTAGGAACAGTATTATCGGGAAGTCCACTCCTAGGTTGTCTTGAAATCAAGTGTGAAGCAATTTGGCCAATTTAAACTTCAAGATTTTTTATTGCCGTGTCATAAAGAGTAACAGTGCTTACTATTCCTTCTTGACTCTTGATAAGTTGCCTCAGAAGTTGGTTTATCTCATAATCACTCTCTTAGGCTTGTGTGAATACTAAAACCCTGGGGTAGCATTGATTTACTTCCAGAAGCATATACTGAGGTGGATTCTCACTAGGTCCATTTTTCCATGAAAAATTTGGATGATCTCTCATACCCTTGTTGTAAGTAAGAGTATGGATTTCCGTGAGGATATCTCTTGTTATTGTCACTTAAGTCATGCATAAACTCCATCGTATGAGGGTATTCCTCACGAGAATGTGATACACCACAAATTTCACAAGAAACATGTGAAGCTTGAATGGAGTAGATACCCCTAGAAGAGTTCTTCTCCAACTTCAATTCAAGTTGAATAAACCTCTTAGCCATGGCTTCAAGTTGAGCAGCAATGTCTTTGGATGCATTGGACCTACTTCAATGACTTGGTTCTGTAACACTCTTTACTTAACTTATTTAGCTTCATGTTATGTCATTAATGAACCACTCTTAGGCCTTAAATCATTCAAATTGACCAAAGAACTGAAATTGAAAATTTCAATGAGTTACATTCAGTTGGTCAATTTTCCAGATTTATGGCATAACTTTGAAAATTCATAACTAATTCTAGAAAAATCAAATTTGAGTGGTTCCAACTTCTATAGGAAGCTTATAACCTTATCTACAGAGGGAAAATACTCATGACTCAAAAATTGCCCAATTGATACAGTTTATTCCATGAAAATACACTATTCATATTGTCATTTTTCATTTTCCCAGGTTTTTCTCTTAACTTTGAAAAACCATAACTTCTTGTACAAATGTCCAATTCCAGTGATCTTGGACTCATTTTAAAGCTTGCTATATGAATTATTTTTCTAAAAAATTTCAGCTCAATTGGACTTATTTTCTATTTTCCCCCTCTGCTCAAAGATTAGGTTTTTTAAAGGGTCTTGGAACCCCCTTTTTATGAAATCTTTCTTTTCTTAAAATTTTAAAACCCCTTTTTGCCATACTTAAATCTCCACACATGATCATGCATGCATTCACACATATACATATCATCATGTAGGAGTTTAAGGGTTTACAACCAATCCAAAACTCATGACATATACATAAAACATCAACATATAATCTTGACAAGCAAAGTGTAATAAATGCTTCCTCTACTCTTCAAGCACTTTGCCTTTACCTTTGCTTGAACTTGGACCTAAAATGGTTAGTTGGAAAGGATGAGATTTCATTGAAATCCCAGTAGCAAAACACACTAACATACTAATATAAATCATGACAATTCTTTGTAAATGAGTTTGTGATTAAAAGAGTATGAAATTTGTGAACTAAAAAATGGTATGCATATCGCCATAGCAATCAAGAGCACATATTCAAACACTCATCATCACAAATTTTCAACATCAAGTCATGCATAAAGTTCAAAACATTTTCACTATAATTTTTCTTTGAGTTAGGAGTTTTGCTACCTTTGTTTCCAACTTTCCTTGAACTTGAAAGCTTTCCTTTTCTTCCTTCCAAGATGGCTCTTTGATAGTTTAATTACATCATAACCATCAATCTTAAGCTATTACCAAGCCACGAAAGCCATAAAAACTCAATAACTCTCCTCTTGCACTTTTACAAACACTAGACTTGTAAACTTGCTCAAATGATTCCTAATGCTTCCCAAAACTTTTTCTCACTTCCATCATACACAATTTTTCATTCTAAAGCTAATGGAAGCATCACAATCATGAAAAACTCACTCCTCCTACTCTTTCTTGAGCTTGCCAAAAACGGAACAAGTAGAGAGGATGTGATTTTTCAAACTTTCATCATGTATAACAATCTATTCTTGATCCCAAAACACTTCTCATGCATTATTTAACTCAAAAACAACTCTTCCTCATCAAAACTAAAATTGGACAGCACATCCCCTTATTTTATCATGCTTTCCAAAATTCATACAACAACCAAACCAAACCAATATATACATCAATCAACTCCTTATCATGCAAGGAGTGATTTGTAACCAATCCTTCCTTCTAAATTCCTCTCCTTTTCACTTTTACTCTCAAGAATCCTAACTTTGAATCTTCAAAAAGAGAGGTTAATCAATAAACTAATCCATTAGAAAGGTATAAGAGGTTGCAAGGATCAAGAAAATGTATAGGTTTGGGCGGTATAGCTTCTTACCTTGGTAGTTTGTGAAGCTTTTCCTTCTGTTGAGCTCCTTCAATGGCGTCTTCTTCTCTTCTCTTGGCTGTCCAAAGTGCCGTCCAAGATGGCAAGGAAAGAAAAGAAATCTTGTTTAATTAATGCCTTCATAATGCATGGATAGCTAGGATTTATTCTTGAATTCCAAGTTTGATCTAAGGGCTTAGAATTCACCACCAACACCCTTATTTGCTTGGCTCTCATTTGTCCACATAAAGTGAAGTAACTAGGGTTTGGAGACTTTGTTACATTTCTAAGTATATAAGCCAAGGGCAAAAGTGTCATTATGTAAAAGACCAAGGGCAATATGGTCATTTGGTATAAGAGGCCAAAGAGAATGTCATTTAGACATAAAGGCTAAGGGCATAAAGGTCCTTAAGCAAAAAAATGTAAGGGCAATATTGGAATTTTGAAAGATTAGCCAAAGTAAGGGTATTTTGATAATTAAGAGAAAATGCAAGGGCATTTTGGTCATTTGACCAAGGTCAAAGTCAAAAAGTCGAAGTTGAAAAAAATATCAGAAAAATTCCCAATAGATAGAGCAAAACTCATTGATCACAACCGTGATTCACGGATTTTTGAAATTCGGCCTAGATTTCTGTCTATAGAATTTTAAAGGGCAGTTGGCCGAACTATAATTAATTGAGGTATCAGGAGTTCTCTGACATCTGAGATCAGAGTAGAGAAAAATAAAGTGAATTTTATAGTATTTTATAAAATTGTTGCACATAATACGATAGAGGCGATTTTCCCAAATCAGAGGAAAAAGACCCGAAAGCCTGGAAATAGAATTTTCTTCAAAAATTAATTACATAAAAGGGCTAGGATACTAGTAAAAATTCTAGAAATTTTTAAGGCCCTAAAACTCAATTGCCCATTGGTAGCCCTTTTTCAGGGATTTTGACGGGTAGAGTAACCCTGTTAAATTTGGATGAATTCCAAGGGTATTTTTGAGGTAAATATTTTGTCATATGAGCAAGTGAAATGTGGAGATTAAAAGAGAATCAAAAGATCTCCAGGAAAGTATAGAAAATTTACCGAAATAAAGTTACCTTTACTGGTATAAGTTGTAACCGGATGAAGTAACTGGATGGCAAATGATTTTGGTTGGCCTAACTAAGTCCCCAACCCCATAGTCACATGTTTGGATGTGTGCAAATGAGAGCCATTCAAGTTGATGGAGGTGTGGTAAGATTGTGGCCTTTGGATTAAGTTGAGATTTCAAGATGTGATCTTAGCCATTCAAGCATTATCATTAGTTTTATTTAAACACAATAACCCTTCATTTTCTTTCATTCTTGGCCGCCCTTCCTCCCTCTCCAAGAAGCCAAAGTGGCGCCATTGAAGAACAAGGAAGGAAGAAGAGCTTCTCACACACAAGGTAAGACATCAAACCAACTAAACCTATACCTTTTCCATGGATTTAGCGTTTGATGAATATGTTGGTTTGGTTTGGTTGTTGTGTAAATTTTTGGGAAGCTCCAAGTTTAGGGGAGGTGCTATCCAAATTTTGTCTTGATTAGGAAGAGTAGTATTTGAGTTAGATAAGGCATGAAAGGTAGTTTGGAATCAAGAATATGCAAGTATATATGAGAAAAGTTTGAAAAATCACTTCCTCTTCATTTTCCCAAAATTTCGGCAATTATGAAAGGGGTAGGAGGAGTGTGATTTTAATGCTCCCAATAGATTTAGAATGAAAAATTGTGTAGGAATGAAAGTAAGAAAAGGATTTTGGAAACATTGGAAATCATAAGAACAAGTCTTGATATTCTAGGTTCTTAAAAACGCAAGAGAGGTGTATTGCGTTTTTATGGTTCTCCTGACTTGATGATGGCTTGAGAATGATGATTATGTTCTTGAATGATGTTTAGGAAGTTGAGAAACCAAAGAGTCCATTGGGAAAGTTCATCAAGAAGAAACTAAAAGAGCAAGGTAGCAAAAAGTAGGGTCATGATGGGCCAAAAATGCATTAAGTGCTTTGGAAATTCAAGCAAAAAGTAGTAAAGAAATATAGCTCAATCAGTTTCTTGCAAAGTTAGCTTGATCCAAAGGCCACCATTCTTCTGACACATTTGACACCTTCTTGACACATGTCTTTAGCATTTATCGGTTGGAACTAAGGCCAAAAAATCTGGTTACAATCTGGTTATACAAACCAAACAAGATTGGTAACCGGTTTCCTTGATATGGTATAACGTACCAATAAAGTAACTTGTTCTGATAAATTCTACCACTTATTTGGGGCATTTATTTCTCTCTTCTAATATTCAAATTTGACTAAAATAAGTGGCAACTGGCAAGAATGATAATCACAATAATGCTTTTGGAAACTTTAAGTTTCCAGAATGTTACTTTATGCTGTCACAATACCAATAAAACGGCTTACTGTTAAGCAACAGGATTTTAGGACACCAAAAATTCCTAAAATTCTCATTGATATTCTCATCCTTTTTATTTCCTCAAATTTCTTCTCATAATGTCTTTAATTCATTTTTAAAGAAAACACAATTTGGGGTGTTTCCAGTTCTTTTACCTTCCAATCCGAAAATCTCCTTTCTCGTATTCTAGCACTAGTTTTATAAAATACTAGAAATTTCAAACTATTTTTCCTTGCCTTGAATCAACTTTTTGAGGCCTCCTGGTACTTCAAATAATTATTTTGGCTAATTATAAATGTCAAAAATTAACTGATCTTTAAGATTCTCTAGGCATCAATCTAGGCTGATTTAGGAAAAATTGACGCCTCTCATTTTGATCAGTAACTTTTTGTCTACCTTTTGAGCCTCTGTAAATTTTTCTGACATTTTGGTCAACTTTAACTTGTTGGCTTTTGACTTTGGTCAAATGACCAAAATGCCCTTACATTAGGCTTTACATTTTCTTTCAAAATTCCTTTCTTGCCTTTATTCTTTATATTTAATGACCTTTGTGTCCTTCCCATAAAGGTCATCCTTCCATTTCTCTAGGGCAAGCACGATTAACTGTAAAGTTCTAATGGAATTCAATCCATTAATCCATTAGGGCTAGGTTGACTGTATTCTTTTAGGTCCATTTACTTCCTCTTTTTTTGTACTACGTAGACTCTAGACCTTAACTCGACCTATGACTACCGGTTTGACCCTTACTTCATATGACAATAAAACATGGATATCACATATTGAGCTTAATTGTTTATTGATTTTGTTGGGAATTTCAAAGTTTTTAATGCATTTTGACCCATTGTGATCATGATTATGCTTAATTGATAACAAGAGTTTATGTTCTTGATTAGCGTGTTTTTGGGTGCAATTGACATGATTAATTACATATTTGCATCCAATTCAACTTTAGGGCAAGGGGTACCTCAAATTATTGCTTTTCATTTCAAGAACTCTAACTGAAACAGGAGGAAGCAGCTATGGACGCTTTTGTCGTGGCCAAACTCACTATTCGCCACATCCAAACTAGGCATAAGTAGCAGAACCTCTCGGAAGAGGTTCACCGCAGCGAAACATCAAGTGCACCACAGCAAATATCGCGTATCATTAACCAGATCAGCTCCAAATGGAAAGAAAACCGATCCACATTGTGAACCTGACCCAGAACAGTTAAGTCACCCTATTTAGGTAAATGTCACACACAATGGAAAGGAGGATGCAGCAGCCACCATTTTGGATCATCACTCTCATATTTTCTCTCTTTTCTCTCACACACAAACCCTAGTCACCACTTCCATCTTCCACTTCCAGATCATAAGCATCTGTATTCTTCAATGGATGGTGTTGAGCTGGACCACATGAGTAGCTTAACCTCTTCCTTCCTCATGGAGAAGGCTTGAGTTCATGGAGTTTAAAAAGGGGAGTATTAGTTTTAATTTGTATTCTTGTATATTACATAGTTGCTGAGTTAGGACTTGTAATTTGTACTTAGATACTTGGTTACGGTTGTAATCATATATGGATTTCTTGTGTAATGAACTACTCTTTGTTTGACTTGATAGTATGAAGTCTCATTTCTATCTATTCAATGCAACATTTATTATTCTCTCGTATCTTCCTAGTTATGTTTGATATTTGAGTTGATGATGTTGCCATTGGATTTTCATTGAGCTTTTCGTTGCACACACCAAGTGTTCAAGGGGTCTCATGAAATGGAGTTCATTGTATGAGATTTCTGAACCTGGAGTTGTTGGGGGTTTTCATCAAGAAACTTAGTGCATTTCTATTACTCTACCTCATTGTTTTGAACCAAGATAGCCTGAACTATTTCCAAGAGGATCTTATCATTAAAAGAATTTGCATTCATCACCTGGTTTTCTGCATTCCGATAAAAATCCAAAAACATTTTACATTTTTTCATTTCCTTAGTTATTTTCAATTCAAAGTTTTGGAAACAACAACCCCTCAAATCATTTCAGCATTTGGAGTACATAAGCTAATTGAAATCAACTGCACCTAAGGCTCCGGTTTAGAGAACAACCTTGGGGTTGCACCCTATAGTGCAATCCTTGGAAATCACAATTGTTTTTAATCCATTCCAAAGAATTTGATAACAACTAGAATCTTGGTTTTAAAGTGAGACTATACTTAAGTCGGACACATAAACATGCGATATTCCAAACTTCATAACATTTTGCATATGGCCAAAGCATGTTAAAAACATACCATCACATGTTCAAACATCGCAAACTTGTCATACAATAAAGCACACATCACAAACAATCATGAATGCAACAATTAGTGTAAGGTTAGTGGTTTTTGCTACCTAGATCCTTTAACTTTGTCTTGAGCTTAAAATCTTTCTTTTTTGTTCTTCCAAAATGTTCTCTTGAAAATTTACCTTCCTACTTATAAAATTATACAATTGACATTAATAACAAGCCATTATCAAGCATTGGAACACAAGAAAAACATTACAAACTCTTCTTGAAGTTTAAGAGCCCAAGAACTTGTCAAAATTAATTACATTGCTTCCAAAATCATTTTCTCACTTCTACCCTACACAATTTTTCATTCTAAAACCAATGGAAGAATCAAAATCCTCAAAAACTCACTCCTTCCTACTGTTTTTAAACTGACCGAAAATCCCCCTTTAAAAGAACAAAGTGAATTTTCAAACTTCCATTACTTGTAGTTGCATATTCTTGGTCACAAACCACTTGCCATGCATTATTTGACATCAAAAAAACCTTCCCTCATCAAGAGTAAAAATGCACAGCACCTCCCCCAGGGTTTGGAAATCTAAAATTCCAAATATAACAACAATCAACACAAACTATCCACCAATCAACTCCTTACCTTGCATAAAGTTGTATGGTACCAATTATTTGATCTAAATCCCTCTCATTCTCATCTCTCAAAAACCTAACTTTTCATAAGCCCAAAATCAAGCATAATCCAAGAAACTAAACCGATAGAAGTGAAGAGGAATGCTCAAGGAGCAAAAAAATGTGAAAGATTGCATCAAAACTTGTCTTACCTTTGATTTCTTGGAGATTTTTGCTCTTCAATGACTTCCTCTTGTCCACCACTCTTCTCACTGGTTTGGGACTGATGGAACACGAAAATAATGGCTTGAATGAAAGGGAATAAGGGTTTTATTATAAACCAAATTGATCCAACGGTTGAGATCAAAACTTGCATTTAACTTGTGATCCAACGGTTGATGATTGCCCAACACATTTTCTCCTTTTTCTGCACAATTTTGGCTTCCGTTAATGTCTGAAAAATGATAGGAAAAATTTTCCCCATGTGCTAAATTAAAATGGTGCCATGTGTCCCTGAATGGTATAACTTAGACTGATAAAGTAACTTTTTTCTAATAAATTCTACCACTTATTTGGGATGTTTATTCTTCCTTTTTGGTCTTCAAATATAACTCTCACAAGTGGCATAAAAACATTTATGACACTCTTACTTTTGGAAACTTTAAGTTTCCATAAAGTTACTTATGCTTCCAAAAATACGTTTAAGCGATTTTTTGATCGTTAACCTAATTTGACGTCACCGAAAATTCCTAAACTTCTTACTAATACTCTCATACTTTTTCATTCCTCAAATGGCTTTCCGGAATATCTTTAATTAATTTTTTGAAGAAAACCCTAATTCAAGGTTTTTCCGAGCCTTTTCCCAATCCAGGAAATTGTTTCTCACTTTCTCTTGGAAACAATTTTATAAAATACTAGAATTTAGAAGCTATTTTTCCTTGCTTTGAGATCAAACATCTGAGGCCTCCAAGTATTTTAAATAATCATTTTTGTCTAATTATTTATTAAATAGCCAAAAATTGAATGATCGAGAAAAATTCCTGCAACAGAAACACAGGTCATTTTAACCTAAACTGAGCCTTACTTACTTATCAGTGAATTTTTCTCTATCAAATGGCGCCCTAAAATTTTTTTTGATATTTTGGTCAATCTTTGACCAAAGGGGGACTTTTTCATAATTACCAAAATACCTTTGGTCTTTTCTCAAAATGACCATTTTGTCCATGTCTTTTAAAAAATGACCATTACGTCCCTATCGTTTCAAAAATGAACATTATGTCTTTAGCTTTTCAAAAATGAACATTATGTCCTTACCTTTTAAAAAATGACCATTATGCCCTTACATTTTCTTCATTGGCAAAATGGCAACTTGAGACTTCTTTTCATATTTTTTTGACTTTCTGGCTCCTTTACCAATCCGTAGCCCTTCGTTTAGCCTTCCTTTCCTATCCCTGTGTTACAACATCACCACTGCAATTTCTGCCTAAAGTTTTGTTTCCTGATTCCGATCTGTATAAAGAGTTAACAAATTATACCTACAATACCATAGAAGACATCTTGGCTTGTACATGGGTCTAGATCAAATGGGAAGAAGATAAAGTAAACGATAAGAGATATCAATCGTTAGGCAACGAACGCCCTAATAAGCCCAGCAGGATTCCTTGTTAGGAATAAGGGTTGGAGAGTTGAGCCCTATCCTTGCAGCACAATTTAAAGGCAGAACTCTTACAACACGAATGGAGTGATGGATCGGTTGCTTCCCCCGAGACTTGAAGAATACAACTTCTTAGTTAATCTGGAGAACTCATCCTAGCCCTCACCAGTGTAGACGATGGAGTAAAATGGCTCTTAAAGGTCAAGAAACCAACTGACCAGAGGGACGAACAAATTACATGATGACCATTGGGATTGTACTACAGATTGCATCACCCTACAACTAGAGGTTACTGGGAAGCTAAAGAAAGGACACCAGACTCATGTTGAAAAATGGGGGTTAGCCAAGAAGGACACACTAGTAGTAGCCTGAGACCTGGGGATCCCCCTCAAAATGCTAGGACCATAAACAGTATTATTGGAGGATCCCACACCAGACTCATAAGGTTGACCTTGTGGTTCCTCTTGGTCACAAGTTCTTCTCATCCTAACCATCTTGGATTTCTACTTCCTTAAATAAACAATAGCAGCCATATCATCACCCATAATTTAACTTTCATGCTTGTGATATTTACCCTGCAACGCTATTCATATACTCACATATCTCATATATGACACACGCAGTGCTATGTTTCATTTATCATGTAACAATTCATACATAAGAGCATCTAGCTTTTCTAAACAAACAAGAAAACAGGAATAGGAATTCCTATAATATCCGTTCTGGCGCATTCCCACAGCTCAGAGGTTGGAATGGTTGCCATCGAAGCCCATGACTATTTCCTTATCTTTGGCTGTGTCTAGTTGATTCAGTTCATAAGCCTCTGGCCATCTGGATCCACACCAGATGAAAACCTCACCCTTACAAAGTTGTCTCTGCATCTCGTTTGAACCTCGAGATGATACTATCGTATTTGATCCTGATCCAGATGGACTATATTCGGGGTTCTCTTCTCATTTCTGATCCTCTTCTACTATTGATATGATCGGCCTCTCTGGCTCAATCATAAAAGGCTCTTCCAGTGGTTGTCTCCGCCATGCATCGCATCTTAGTCTCTTCTTTACTGGGAACTCTTCCTTTGGTACTGGCATCTCTACCAGCTCACTGGTTCTGGGTTGTACTCACGAGGATCGTACTGATTCACTAAGGCTCGTAGTACAAGCTTACTTTTGGGTTGTGTGTTACGCGTATCACACCCAGTGCCATGCTGATAAGGTTGCGTGACTTCTATGCTTTGGTCTTTCGTGCTTGACTACTCACATTTATCCATTCCAGAACATATATATGTCAACCTTTATTCAAGGATAACTCATAAGACAATAAGCACGAGTCACAAAACCAATTAGCATTTAACATAATGCAAATATACCAAGCAGTCAGTACATAGCAAGGCACTTAACATGTTAAATAACAAAGCATAACTAATGCATTAACAAACCCAATCAAGCCCAGAACCTTGCTCTGATACCGCCAAATGTGACACTCCTTAATTTCCCCTATAAGCTTCATATTAGATCACTAATGAACTACTTTAGGGCCTTAGATAACTCAAATTGACCAAAATAGTGAAATTTAAAATTTCAAAATGAGTTATTATTATTTGGTCAATTTTCCAGATTTCTGGCCCAACTTTGAAAATTCATAACTAATTCTAGAAAAATGAAATTGAGTGGTTCCAAGTTCTATATGAAGCTTATAATTTTATATACAGGGAAAAATACTAACTGGTTCAAAATCTTGCCCAATTGATACATTTTAATATGTAAAAACGTACTGTTCATTTGGTTCTTTTTCATTTTCCAGATTTTTGTCTTTACTTTGAAAACCATAATTTTTTATCTACACATTCAAATCCAGAAAACTTTGGCTCTTTTTAAAGCTTAGAATGTGTAGTATTTAACTGGAAAATATCAAGTCATTCGGACCTCGTTTGCTATTTTTCATCATCACTCAAAGTTCTGGCAGATTCTAGGGTTTTGGAACCCCTTATTTGAAAACTTGTCATTTCTTAAAAAAATTTGGTAAACCTCTTTTACCACAACCAAACTCCACTGAATACACTAGCTTCTTTGGATATAAGCATGTATGCATTCACATATGGTCAACTAGCTTTCTTGTAGAGGTTTATATTTACATATTTACAACATCATCCAAACATCAAGTTCCAAATACATTACATAATTTCCACAAGCAAGAACGTAACATTATGCCATTTTCAATCACCATTAACTTTACTCTTACCCTTTCTTGTGCTTCCACCTAAAATGGTTAGTGGGGGATAATGAGATTTTTGGAAATCCCAATAGCAAAACTAGCTAACAAACTTATGAATGTGCATAACATGCTTTTCCAAATGCGATCAAAGTACATGTGACATGTTCAACTACATATTATGGCTATTGCAATCAAAGTCACATATCATACACATAACATCAAGTTCATTAATCACAAAATCATGCACCATTCACAAACAAGTTCATAAAAGCATTAGTTCAAAGTTATTAGTTTTGCTACCTTGTTCCTTTAGTTCAACTTTGAAGCTTTCTTGTCCAACTTTCCAAATATGCTCTTTGGTTTCTCAACTTCCTAAACATCATGTAATAGCATAACCATCATTTATAAACCATTTCCAAGCCAAGAGAACTATGAAAACTTAGTAAAATTCCCTCTTGACTTTTATGAACTCTAGGGTTTGTAAACTTGTCCTTATGATTTTCAATGCTCCCAAATCCTTTTCTCACTTGCATCCTACACAATTTTTCATTCTAAAGATATTGGAAGCATTAAAATAATCAAAATCACACTCCTACCCCCGTTTATAATTAGCGAAAATCTGGAAAAAAATTAGGAGGAAGTGATTTTTTCAAACTTTTCTCATGTATACTTGCTTATTCTTAATTCCAAACCTCTTTTCATGCATTATCTAACTCAAATACAACTTTTTCTCATCAAAACACAATTTGGACAGAACCTCTCCACAACTTTAAGCTTCGACATATTCATACAACAACCAAACCAACCCAATATATACGTCAAATTACTCCTTAACACACAAGAAGTGTTTTGCAACCATTTGTTTCCTCTAAATCCCTCTCTTTCTCACTTTCATACTCAAGAACCCTAACTTTCAATATTCCAAAAGAGAGGATTAATCAAGAAACTACTCCATGTAAAAAGGTAGAGGAGGTTGCAAGGAGTAAGAAATATGTAGGTTTGGTTGCTTTGATGTCTTACCTTGTATGTGAGAAGCTCTTCTTCTTCTCTTGGAGCTTGTTAGTGGTGTCAACTTCTTGCTTGGAGAGGGAGAGAATGTGCCTGCCAACATGAAAAGGGAAGGATTTTTTGTTTAATAAAACTTGTGATAATGCATGAATGGTTTGGATTGTTTCTTGAAGATCAAGTTTGATCTAATGGCCACCATCTTTCCAACAATTTATTCACATGCCTAACTCTCATTGGTTTGGTCAAAAAGTGGCATTTAATGAAGGTAACTAATAGTTAGAAACTTGGTTACCTTAACCAAACCGGTTACCATTCCGTTACTTGCTCCGGTTACAACTTATATTGGTTAAAATAACTTAATTCCAGTAAATCTTTCTCTATTTTTCTAGAGATGTTTTCTTCCTCTTTTCATCTCCACGGCTTCCTTAATCATATAGCAAAACTTTTATTCCCAAAATATCCCCAGAAGTTCTCTGAATTTAACAGGGTTCCTTGCCCCTAACGAAATCTCAAAAACCATGCTATTGATAAGCAATTGAGTTTTAGGGCATTAAAAATTCCTAGATTTTTCACTGATACTTTAGCCCTTTTCCGTTCCTTAATTCTCTTCTCGGATTGTCTGTAATTAATTTTCAAAGAAAATTAGATTTCCAGGGTTTTCGGGTCTTTCTTTCTTCGATTCGAGAAATCGCCTTTACCAAATGCTGGATAACAATTTTATTAATTACTATAAAATTCGTTTTATTTTTCCATGCCCGGAACCTGACTGATTAAGGTCCCTGATACCTCAAATAATTATTTTCATCCATTAAATCTTCAAAATTCTATATAAAAAATTCTAGATCAACAAGAAATCTCATTTTGATCAGTGAGTTCCACTCTATCTTTTGGGCATCTACAAATTTTCCTATATTTTGGTCAACTGTTGACTTTTTTACCTTGACCTTGGTCAAATTACCAAAATAGCCTATCTATTTTCTTAATTCCCAAAATGCCCTTACTTTTCTTAAGACTCTTTCACAAAATTCCAATGCTACCCTTACTTTTACTAATGTTTTCTAAATTCCATAATTGCCCTTACTATTAATGACTAATGATATTTATGCCCTTGGCCTTTTATGTATATGACCATTTTGCCCTTCGTCTTTTATGTCAAATGACCATTTTTCCCTTGGTCTTTTAAAACTTAGTAATTTCAAGGCCTTAGGACTTAGCTAATTATAATTCCTCTGTTCCGTTGGCATCCTCTTTTCTGCTAACTTTCTATCTCTGGGCCTTTACTCATCTCATGATTATCGGTTTTGCCTCTGTTTCAATTTACAGTAAAAGGGTGGATATTACATGTCCCATCTACCTCCACTATGTAGTTACATTTTACATACCCTGGGGAGTGAGACAAATCATTGGGGACCATAAGGCCTTAATATGCTACTAGCCATCACTCAGGTCCTCCAAGGACGCGTCGGCATAGCAATCACAGCAACCCATAGCAGATGATAGGAAGGATGCCACAATGGAAGAAGAGCTATACATCGTAGCCCTCGATGAGGACATTCCCGAGTGCACAATTTATCTAAGCGTTAACTTGTCACCAGCCTTGAGAGGTAAGATTATAACCTTTCTATCCAATAATAAAAACTGCTTTGCCTGGTCACACATAGACATGATGGGGATAGACCCCACCATCATGACTCACCAATTCAATGTGGACCCTACTTACAAGCCAGAAGGGACTAAGTTCACCCCTGAGAGAAATCAAATCATCAATGAAGAAATCCAAAACTAGTCAATATAGGATCCGTTCACGAGGTGCAGTACCTTGGTTGGTTAACCAATATAGTCGTTGTACCCAAAAATAATGGTAAACATGGGTGTGTATTGACTTGACAAATCTGAACAAGAAATGCTCGAAAGATTCCTTCTCTCCCCTATATTGACTCATTAGTTGATGCTACATCCGGTCATGAGCTGTTGACCTTTATGGATGCATTCTCTAGGTACAACCAGATTCTAATACATCCAGGAGATCAAGAGAAAATAGCTTTTATCACTAATCATGGCACCTATTGTTACAAAGTCATCCCTTTAGACTGAAGAATGTAGGTGCAACAGGATAATACAATTTCCCGCCTGTAACCACCGCAGGTTATCATGGCACTCTCAGGTAGACATGCATGCACAGAGATTCAATCACAACCGTTAGATCCATTATAAAGCAGATGCCCCAGATTTCAACACACCACAACTTGGAGGTTAACCATTATCTATGCACGACACACAAAAAGTGAAAAGCTTGTCTCATACTTCAACGAAAGACAATGGGTTCCTCGACCACAATGGCTACTGCAACAAAAACCAAGGGGTTTACTTGACCACGATGGTAGCGGCGATAATAAAACAAGGTTTGGGAGAGAGCTGGTTTGAATGAGTCAGGAATGACAATGATGGATCTCTGGAATAACAACGATGGAGCTCTCAGTGAAAGAGAATCAGTAGAGGGAAAGAACACAAAGTGTGGGCACGGGGTTGTTTGAAGGGCAGAAAATGAATTTTTTATTCTTTTAGATTGCACCAATGGAATGGGGTCTAAAAAGAACCTCTTTTAGACTGTAGCCCTTGGGTGTGGTCTAAAAATATCTTTTAGATCGTATCTTGGGATGCGGTCCAAATGATTTAAAGTTCCCTTCTTTATTTACAAAAAATACCCTGGTCATATTTTTCTACTAGTGATATGATTCCTTTTCACTAACAGAAGAGCTTGCAACCATATTGTGCCTAAATTCACAAGAAAATATTACATTCAGCCAAGAAGAACATGATTTAAGTCTTTTTTGCGACCTTACTTGTACCGTCATATTTTCAAGCAAAATAACTAGTTATCAAAGAAAAGAGATTTTCTTAAATCTAAACATATGCCCCCAAACCTAGGTTTTGTTTAAGTACTCACATTTTTAACTTAGGTTTTTTAACAAGACCTAGGTTTGAAATCTAGGTTTTGAAAAACTATTTTCTTGTCAAACCACACTCTATCTCATAATAAATTTTCTCTTTTCTCTTTTTTCTTTCTTTCTCTTTCATATTTACTTTTGTCTCAAACTCCGTAAAAGCCAATAACTTCCCAAACACTAATTACTTTTCAAAATCTAGGTTTTGCCTCGGAATCCGTTAAAGCTATTCTCCTAAAATTTATTTTCAACAACCTAGGTTTTGCCTCAAACTCCGTAAAAGCTAT
>JANTPZ010099809.1:0-10906 GCA_025593235.1 Vachellia pachyceras
AGTCCTTTTCAAGAATCAAGCATTATAAATTAACTTTCCCAATATAAACAAGATGTATGCTTGTTGCAGGAAAAATGCATACATATGGAGGAAAGGGATGGATTATACACTTTCTTTTTCAATGAAGGGGAATACAGTCCCTTATTTCTGAAATTATAAGCCCTTTTCAAAATGAGCAACTTGTTGCAGAGTGAACAGTGAAGAACAATGGGGGAGGAGCTCACGCTCTACCTGAAGCCGAAGAGTAACGTGCAACGGCCCTTGCTAACGTGACAATATGAGTCGGACGATTCTCGTTTTGCTTTAGCAACAGGTTCACGACGAGCTGAGCACGGCTTCACGGCAAGATGGGTCGACGGCTTCAACAGCACGAGAGGCTGGTCGACAATTTTGAACGAAATGAATCACAAAAACATCAATCTCTTTTTTCAAACCTGTCCTTCTCTTTCAAATAGGCTGAGGGCATTTCAAACTTTAACAAAGCTGAATTATCTACTAAAAGGTCACATGGGACCTGACAGTAATTATCAGATTATTTGGGACCTTTTAATGGTTTTTTTGCTTCCTTGGGACCTCTTGATCATTTTCCCATAAAACAACAACAACGTGAATCCTTCCATTGCCACTTTACAATATTAATTAAAAGGGGTAATTGGTAAGGTTAAGTTTATTAAAGCCAAAATTAAGAAGCTTAATGAAGAATAATTAAAGAGATGAGATCAAAACCAAAGCCATTTTGATATGATGACTTATCTAGACGACATAGGAACAGTCACAACCCCAACTTCAAATCCTACAGAGTTTGTGTTTGTCCCATTCGCTTCTGGCATTTTCCATAATCACATGTCTAATCTCTCTTACAAGAACAATTAATTCCATAATCAGTAAGTTAGGATTAGATTCATTTCATCTAAAAGATCTGTATCTGTTGGCTTTCTCCCCATTCCTTTCAATCTCAACTTCAAGTGCTCTTCTTTTAAGTGAGGGAAAATTTAAAACAGAAAAATTAATCATTTCATCTCTATAATCTTGATCCAATTAAAATTTAATTTTTCTAATTTTGATTCCATGCAACTTGATGTTTGTAATTTTAATTTGATGAAAATTTAATTCATAAATATTGAGTTAGTGTAACTTATTTCTTATAATTTTAATAGTTTAAAATATTAGGTCTGAAACATTCAAGAACTAACTGCCTAAGTGTCTCTCTTACTATAAAAAAATAACTTCCTTTTTATAATTTCATTTTCTTAAATTTAAGTGTTAATTATTTCCCCCCTATTTTGTTATGAATGGAAGAGAAAGAAATGAAGATAGAAAAAGATCAATACATAGCAATATTTTAATTTGACCCAGCTAGTTAACCAAGGTCCAATTTCTGAACTACGTGTTGGGATTTTTCCTATAAGTTTGATAGGGGGCATTTGTTATGGTTTTACCAAAAAAAGAAGAAAATTTTGACCTCCACAAGAATTTGTAGATCTTCTTCTAGGTTACATGTCGGTACATTAAAACATAACTATTATTAACAACAAGGTGAGATAATAGATGTTAATTTATACTTGGTTAAGATTGATTCAACCCCTAAATTTTTCTTGTGTGTCCGGTACCTAAACTATTTTGTGATTTATTCAACATTATTAAATATTTGTAGGTAATCTAACATGCTGAAATATTAATTTTTTTAGACGAGTCCAACACTCGATTATTTGAAGATATTGAAAGCTACTGAAAAAATATCTGGGGATGATAGATGAATTACAAAATATTTTGTGTTGAATGCGGATAGGAAAAAATTGTATGGTGGTGGATGAATTGTAAATTACTTTAGAGTGTTGAACGCACTTGAAAAAATACTTAAAAGTGTTGAATCAACCTTAACTCATTTATATAAAAGCATATAATTTCTTTGGTTAATAACATCGTTGTTCCATACATTTTGATCCAATCTTGATTTTGTCATTCAAATCATGATGTTGTAAAGTTGGCAATTTGTTTTAACAGATATCAAGGAATTAGATGTAAAAGGAATTTCCTTTTTCCTTCCACCCCTTAAATATTGTTATAGTATATCGTACAAACTAAGAACAAAAAATCATCCCCTAGCCACTGAAATTAGACTGATGCAACAACACGAAAACATGAATTTTAGCATCACCTAAGTTAAGCTTGGACCAATAAGAATGAAAGAGAAGGATAGAGAATAGATTTTTTTTAATAATGTGAACATTTCTCTTGATTTCAAATCTAAATGTAAACCTTCTTTAGTTTTGTTTCCCTATTTGTCTCTATTCAAACAGGCATTTAGAGCAGGTCTGGTTCATTATTGATGGGATTCCTCCTAACCATTCCAATTGAAGCTGAAGAAGAAGATGATGAGACAGCAGCAGACTTATCAAACTTTTGCTTGTCCTCATTGAAAGCTTTATTCAGTACTTGTTGCAGCTGCATGTGCCTTCTTCTCTTGGCCTGTCTTTCTTCTGGTGTGTCGTTTCCCTCACAGGCAATCTGTGATAGGTTATTAGTATCCATGATCTTGTTCAGAACTTCCAAACACTGAGGAAAGAATTGTTTCCCTAATTCCACTGTTCATCAGAAAGCACAAAGAAAGTCAGCTCCCAAAGTAATAGACTATGATACACTAACAATAAACCTTTTTTTGTGCAAATACGGAGCAAAGCCCATATCACTTATGTCATTACAACAAACCTTATTTTATTAAGTGGGATTGGCTACATAGAATTCGGCTCTATCAACAACACTATCGCATAGAACCCTATTTTGTCCTTCAAAGATTGGATGCTTCATCAAGATTTGATATCAGTTCAGTGCTCAAAATGATTTGTTTTGATACCATCATGGAAGATGGTATTGATACCATTATAGTACATTACAATGGTGATTTTGAACTATTTTGATGATGATACCATGTTTCAAAGACATTTATGGGTTTTCCTTTTAAGATTTGTGATAAGTCACGGGTTTTAGGGTGTACATCAAGTTTCCCTAGGTGGCACCACATAAGTAGAGGAGACTGGTGGTGGGAAACCTATGTCTGATCAGAATTAAAGGGATTGGGTTGCACCTATACTAACAGTATAAGCTTTTGGCATAATGGTTGTTGGCTCATTCCCAAGGTAAACCTTATACTAAAAGCTAACCTCAGGAATGAAATCTAAAGATTAAGTAGTTAGTACAACCAATCCTTGGATGTATCAATTTGTCCAGTAAATTAGTTCTCCTAAGAAATTTTGCATAAAAACACATTTCCCTCTTGAGGATAAAAAATCAACTGATGGGCATAATTTCTTTGCCTTGTCCAAGAACAGCATCAACAAAAAGAAATTGAGTAAACTACTATTTCACTCCTTGAAAATTATGATTGGCAACAATTAGTACCCCCTAAAGAATATGTTATCTCAATTTTGATCACATCAACCTTGAATTAGTTCTATAAGGACTTCCATCCACTTTTGACTTAACCAATCCAATAGTCAGTGGTTTTTTGTTAGATTACTGATTTGAAGTAAAACACATCATTGAAGGGTGAAAACCTTTATATCTCTAATTTCTAAATGCAATAATGATAAATTAAAGATGTGAAGCATCAATTACCAGATTTAGAGAGTGCTCTCATCCTGGCAATGTGCTCCTCCTTTCTTTTGATAGGGGCCTCATTCAAATCCACTGCTGTTCTGAGTATTAGTACTCACATTTTGAAATATATCAGAAAATGGACAAGTCCCATCTATTTGAGTTATGGCCAACACTACTTTCGCTTCCATGGGAAACAATAGCTTCGCCAACCCAACTGATAAAAAAAAATTTATTATCAGCAACTCAAATCAAATATGATACCACTTTCTATGGCTATTATCCTTCTAACTGTCTTCATACATATAAGGGGCAGAAAAAAAAATGGTAGTAGTGGAAGAAGAAGAATGGAATTCACTCTTCTATAATGGCAATTGGCAGCAGGTCAATGTTATTAAATGGAAACCACTTTTCCAACACTTCCAAAGTAATTTGGTTGAGAGTAGCTGCAATGAAATTAAGATGTTGTTGAGTAATCGACAAGCTATTAGTTGACGTATTAAGCAGCCTCACCCCGTAAAGATGAAAGCACAAGTTTAAATCCCAAAAAGCAAGTTTGTTGGAATAGACAAAACCTTTACGCTTTAAACCTAAAAGGAATTAGTCTCAAGTCCAAAGTGACTTGAGAACACACTTGGTAACCCATAAAAAAATTAAGATGTTGAGTAAACTTGATCTTACAGTTCTAATACTACACAAAACTTTTCATAAAGTACTCATTTGATCCTATTTATAAATCATTTTTAACACGTTTCATTATAATTAAGAGAAACCTTAAGTCTTATTAACTCTGTCTTAAAATTTAACAACTTTCTAAACCCCTATTTAATATAAACTATACTATATAAGAACAAAGCCTACACACTCACAAATGAAAGATAAAAGTGAATCTTCACATGAAAAATTTACAGACATAACTTGTATACTGGACAAAAAAAGCTGCTACCTTGTAAACAAGACTAGAAAAGGCACAAGAAAGACGTATGCATCCAAGATGAGAAAGGTTTATAAATCTATTCATTTGATTCTACTTATAAATCACCTTTTTATTATTGTTATGTGAAAAGATTATATTAATTGAATCTATTCATTAGAATCACAGCATGCCTCCAGATTCAGATAGTATATAAATAGCGTCCATCAAAGTCTTTACATCAGCAATGAGATTTTAGCTCACAATTTTATAGATTGTGAGCCAATTTTTACCAATTGGACCAACTTTTTTTTTTGGGTTCAGACTCATCTTTATTAGGCTATTTTTCTTCTTTTTTTTCAGGCACAATTAAGCATAATCTTATTAGAGGAAATCATATTCAATGTATTATCGGATACAAATTGTATAAACTTTTTTCAACATGAATTCAAACACCAAGTCACCACAGTGCAACCCTTCCTTACGGTGGTTATATATCTGATTCATGTTTTGATTTGGTCATCGCAAAGTTCTATCTCATATCATAGCCATGATAGGCGGAAAACCTTGCCCATGTTGATGAAAAATGAGAGTGGGCACTGGGCATGCTTGCAATGGAGGAAGAAAGCTTTGGGCCCTGGAAATGGTTGAGGATCTAAAATAATGTTATAAGAAAAAGGGTCAAATTTGTAGAGGCCCAAAAATTTGTTATAACAATAATACTACTACTGATTTTTAATATAAAAGTTAATTAATTTTTAGAGAGATTAATAAAGCTATTTAACTAGTATATTAATCACTTTTCTTTAAACTCATTTGTCTAACGTATAAACCAGTATATAATTTAATGATATATATATAATTATTTTATAATTAAATAATTTATTTAACTTTTTAAGTTTACCAAAAAAAAGTCAATTTAATGTTATATCAATGACAGGAGCTAATACTACGTTAACAAAGGGAAGCATTAAAACCAAAAAATAAAACTCAACTATAATTTTATAAAAAAATTGGGCCTTGCAAAGCTTTCTTGCATAGGCACTCTAGATTTAAGCATTCATAGGCCCAACCACGCAGCATCACACACACAAAAGATGAAATCCTATTCCTACCTGGCCGTCAAAGGGCTTGTTTGGGGAAACCCATTCCTACGTTTACTGAGATAAAATTTTTCTCACATATTTACCTCGGAATCTGTGTCCGTTCTCTCAACAGACTATCCAAACAAACCTAAAAACAACCAACTAATGATTTTCTATTTTGCGTGCTTATTTGATCTATAAATTTTCCGGCCAGGAAAAGGAAATTCTAATTTTCCTTTACTCATGGCAAAAAATCTTTACAAGCATTTTGATGCGAACCCATTTTCCATCTATAATGGAACATTGGGAAGACATTTTTACCCCTCTTTTGACTAGATGTAAGTTATAGTTAGCAAATGGATAAAAGTAACCTTTTTAAATTTCAAACAAACATGATATAAAATTATATTTCTTCCCGTAGCTTTGACTAATGGTAAACTATAGGTAACTTATGGTTATGTATAAAGTCATTTCAATTTCATTAATATATATATTAGTTAACATCTAATTTTCTTCTTCAAATATATATTTTGAAATACCATTTTCTATATTTTTGTTAAAAAGGTTAACATGGTTATTTTAAAATTTTCCTACCTATTTTACCACCATTTTAACTCAAAAAAATATAAATTTTCTTATCAAGTCATTTTTTATTCTTGTACATACCAAATATCCCATACCAAAAAATTTTTCTCTCTTTTTCATTCCTTTGCATTCCCATCAATTCTTTAATCCAAACAGGTCTAAGAGAAAGGAAAAAGGAAAGAAAATTAGTGAAAAGTTTGTAATTAAAAAACTTTATTGATTAAATGGATTTGAATTGAAATACGATACATTTTGTGTGGGATCTGAGAAAGTAGTGATACTTTGTGTGTAAAAAAATGTATCCAATTTTTCTAAATAGAAAAGCTTGAATTATTTTTTTTTTCATCTACTCATAGATGTTTATTTTTATAAATTTTATAAATGTGGATGGCACAAATTAAAAATGAACTTTCTTGTTTGCTCTTATCAACAATGCATTAATTATTCAAACCCTACAAAAAAAATCAACGAATTAATTGTTATCCTGCTCCATTCTTCCTATCAACAATGCATTTGTTTCCCATTACCCTTGCCTGCTGCAATATTGAAAGAAGTAGGTGCATGGTAATGATATTTATATAATTTTATACAGATTAATATCATTTTTATCTCACAAGTTTCCATGAATTTTTATTTTGATCACTCAAAATTTAAAATTATGATTTTCTTCACTCAAATTTTATAAGGACTCATATTTAACGGTGTTAATTAGCATCGTTAAGTACAGTGATTAAAACCAAAATTTTTATCCCTATATATATTTTTAACTAATTTTAGTTTGAATCCCTATATTTTTAATTAATTTTGATTTTAGTCCATGTACTTTTAATAACTTTTGGTCTTGGTCTTTACATCTAATGGCGATAATTAACACAATTGATCATCTAAATCCTTATAAAATTATATGGACCAAAATCTTATATTTAAAACTTAAGAGACTAAAATTAAAATTCATAAAAATCGAAGGGTCTAAGAATTATAATAACCCTTTTACATGATATTAATGTGTATGTTTGTGAATTCGTTGGAAGAATGATTTCACACAAGTGAAAGTAAGTATATAAGAGAAATTTTACCTCAACTTTAATATACGTGATTCCAAACGTTGAATCCAAACATGCAATTGCTTATCCTTATCTTAATATTGAGCTATTATAGATGCTTAATAGCCTATCCTTATCTTAATATTGAGTGGTGATTATTTTATAATTGACACTTGCTTTTCTTTAACAATTGACAGCTGGATTTTGAACGGATAATAACCTTTTTTTTTTTCCTTTAAGAACATATCGATGTAATTTAAATTCATGTCAAGTTGGTTCCATTAAAATAGTTGTCACTTGTCAATAATCGTTTTTTACGTACGAGAAGTTGACCATAATCCATGAACACACCCATTTGTATTCAACGAATGAATATTATACATATATAACACACATATATAATACTTCAGTGGCTTTATTTATACTCAGGAGAAATGAATTTTTATTTGATCTTATTTATATGTCACTTCATTAATATTTCTACGCAAATATATAGTTTTATTCTTTATTTATTATATGTTGACTTTATTCTCATGTGTTATAATAGACATTAAATAGGGATAAAGTTGAAAATTTTTTAAATTTGAAGTTTTTCTTAATCTACATAAAATATGATAGAAATAACTTATAAACAAGATAAAAAATAGTAAATTTATATACACTCATTTTTTTTTCAAACGACAATTGTACGTCAAATAAGTGAAGAACTATTACATTGGGCTAAAAAAAGTCAAAGGACTATTACATGGATCTTGGTTTATGCAAGCTGATTATGGGCTAAAAAAAAGTTAAAGTTAGGGCTTGTTTGGGAACCAGGTTTAAAACCTAGGTTTCACAGATTTCGAGGTAAAAACTAAATTTTGAAAAGTGATTTATGTTTGGGAGGTTATAGCTTTTACGGATTCTGAGGTAAAAAAGTGGGTAGGAAAGAGGAAAGTAAGGAAGAGAAAGAAAGAAAAAGAAGGAAAGAGAAAAGAGGAAAAAGTAGGAAAGAGAAAACATAGATTTCAAACTGAGATTTTGTAACCTAGGTTTTGAAACCTAGATTGCAAACAAGCCCATATAGAGCATGTTTGGTTTCAATTTTGAAACCTAGGTTTCAAAACCTAGATTTGAAACCTAGGTTTTCTCTTTCATACTCTCTTTTTACTACTTTTTTCTCTTTTCTCTTTCTTACTTTTTCTCTCTATCTCTTTCTTACTTTCCTCTTTCCTACCCACTTTTTCTTACTTTTTTGCCTCGGAATCCGTAAAAGCTATAACTTCCCAAATATAAATCACTTCTCAAAACCTAGGTTTTACCTCAGAATCTGTGAAACCTAGGTTTCAAACTAACTTCCAAACAAGCTCTTAAACATGTTGAATTTGAATAAGAAAAAAAAACCAAACATAAAAGCATTTAAATATTAAGCATTTAATTTTTCATTACAAGAAATTTTAGAGACTGTTGAAGGGCCCTTTGGCTAAATAAAATGACGCCCTCATTTATGGAGTATGATTAGGTTAACATTTAAATAGTAAGCCACAAAGGCAAACATTTAATATATATATATATATATATGCATTCTCTAAAAGAAATAAATAAAATCAGTAAATATTGTTTGTATTTCTTGCTTGTAGGCGTGTAGACGCATTAATTAATCTTGAAACCACATGATAAACCTTATTTTTTGTGGGTCCACTTATATGGTTAAATTAAATGTTTAATTAAAAATATAATAGCAAAGTGTTGATAGGAGACTCGGCTCAAGAAAAAAAAAGCATAGACAGCAGAGCAAAATCAAAAGACCATTAATTAAAATTTTAAAGAAATTACTACACGACCATTAATTAAAATTTTAGAAAATTACTACACTGTCTCATATAAATAATTAATTGTTAAAATGCTTCATAATAAATGAGCAACATGGTAACAATAAATTTTAATGAGAAAATAGCAATAAGTCATGACATATTAATAATTAAAAAAATTTAACGATTAGATGGCTTGTGCAGGGGTATGCAATAATTGTTTGTTATTTTCGAAACAACAATGTTTTTCAATAATCACATATAAGCAATTCATTTTTTTCTCAGCAAAAATATTTTCCTGTCAAAAGCAATTATGTTCGATGCATGTTGGTAAATATCTGTAGACATCTTGCTCAACCGAGGTTCAAATATCAATTCATTATATTATAAATAATTAGCCCTTTTCCAAACTCTCATCAATGAGACAATTGTTTTGGAACAGGCAGTATTGTATATGTTTGGGTTACCGTTTACAGGGTCTAAGTGTACATTTAACAGTGTTTCTTGTAAAACGAGATAATTTCCTTCACAGATTTATCTCGACTTGCGTAAAAATACTTTTATATCGCATTCACGTATGAGTTCACTAAATGTGACACATCGATTTGATTATCCTAAAAACAAATCAAAGTGGATTGTGAATGAACTATTCCCACTTGGCATTAATCCATTCATTCATTAAAGGGACCAAGAAAGTACCAAGAAGGAATCAAATAATGTTGTCCTTCCAACTTTACCACAATAAAATAATTTGATGATAAAACACGTGGTTTGGAAGAAAAAAAGGTTGGGTGGTTGGCTAGAAAAAAAAGGGGGGAAATGGAAAAAAAAAGAGGAAAAAGAGTTAGGTTCCAAAGAGGGAGAGAACAAATTAGTCCATGTATTGTATGTGGCCCTTGATTATTATTCAATGTCATTTACTGGCAGACAATTTTGGATTATATAATAATAGTAATAATAATAATAAATGTAAAATCTATGAACATCTTGGCTTGTTTGGGAGTTAGGTTTGAAACCTAGGTTTCACAGATTTCGAGGCAAAACCTAGGTTTTGAAAAGTGATTTAGGACTTGTTTGGGAGTTGGGTTTGAAACCTAGGTTTCACAGATTCCGAGGTAAAATCTAGGTTTTGAAAAGTGATTTATATTTGGGAAGTTATAGCTTTTACGGATTCCGAGGCAAAAAAGTAAGAAAGAGTGGGTAGGAAAGAGGAAAGTAAGAAAGAGAAAGAGAGAAAAAGTAAGAAAGAAAAAAGAGAAAAAAGTAGTGGCATTGAAAGAGAAAACCTAGGTTTCAAAAAATTGAAACCAAACGAGATCCTTATCTTAAATTCATACATGAAAAATGTTCACTTTGTCATATTATTGTTACAAAGCACATATTTTTTGCATTTTGATTTAAATTGGAAGACATTTTTGGGTCATTCCTCCTGTGTAATGTAATAGGTTTTGAAGAAAATAATACTTTATCAATGCCATTGTTCCAAAACTGTTTTTCATTAAATAATTTTTAGTTAATTAAATATTAAGATTAAATAACATACATTTTTAAAAGTTTATTAAGAAAATTCAAACTTTTTAACTGTATTTAGTGAAGTTTATTGATGTTCACAATTTGCCTCAGAAACAACTTATAAATTGAAATGATGAGTGGAGTGAAGTCAAGTCATTAAATCTGTCAGTGATAAATAAAATAAAATAATGGAAAATTTTCAAAGTTACATTACATTTAATCTCATTGTTAATTATTTTAAATATTTGTGCCATGTTGAAAATTTGTATTCAATACGAGGGTGGGGGGTTTTGCATGGTATGTAATTTTATACATAAATTGTATTTATATATTTGATATAATGTGCAAAATTCACCTCATCATGCTTATTTGGGAACACCGTTT
>JANTPZ010099810.1:0-17811 GCA_025593235.1 Vachellia pachyceras
GAGGGTGAGATTTTTGGAAATCTCAATAGCAAAGCTTACTAACATAAATGAAAATTTGCATGACATGCTTTAAGTTTATGAATTAATGTGTAACAATGCAAAATGTGTACCAAGCACATATCAATGCATATGGCCATAGCATAATGTCACTCATAAACACATTTCCACAATGCCAAAAGTCATGCATATCATTAGAACAATTTCACAACATTGTTGGTAAAGTTAGAAATCTTTGCTACCGTTGTTTCTTAACTTTGCTCTTTATTTTGTAACTTTATTGACCACTTGAAATCTCACTCTCTTGTACCAATTCTTTTCCTACACAATAGACAATATAATGGCTATCAAACACATGCCATTCCCAATGCAAGAAGCAATGTAAAAACCCCTTAACCATTCTCTTGAATTTCTTAAACCTTAAAACATCAATTTATCTCTAACTTTTTCTAATGCTTCCATAAACTTGTGACCACTTATACCCTACAAAAAAACTCATTTTGGATCCATTGGAAGCATCACATTAAGTGGAAAATTGGAATGAACCTCCCCTATTTTCTCATTTATTTTCCAAAAATTACAAAAGTCACAACAACTTCAACAACAACCACAACATCATCAATATGCTCCTTTCAACAAGAGGAAGCATTTACAACAAATAAATGGCTTTAAATCCTTCTCTTTCTCACTTTTCTCTCAGGAACCCTAGGTTTTGAAACTTGAAAAAGAGGTCCAAATCAGATTTTTGATCCATGGAAGAGGAGGAGGAAGTTGCAAGGATCAATTCTATATATATCTCAAAGTATCATGCTTGCTTACCTTGAATTTCCACCAAGCTTTTCCCTCTTCTTTGCTCCAACAATGGCGTCACTTTGCTCCTCTTTTTCTGCTAGTTTGTGTCATGGAAATGGGATGGAGCTGAAGAGAATTTTTTGTTTTAATAATGCCCATTTAATGGATTAATGGAATGGAGGGTTTAGATTAAGTCTTGCAACTCAAAGAAGATCTAAGGGTTGGAATGGTGCCACCTATGGGACACTTGGAAAGCTCATAACAACCCTCATAAAGTGATATTTATGGCTGTAAAAATCTGTTTGCCATTTGGTTATTCTAACCAAATTGAATCACATTCGGTTACTTTTACCGATTACACTTTTTACCGGTAAACTTACTTTATTCCGGTATATCTTTTTCTACTTTTCTGAAGATATTTTCTTTCTCATTTAATCTCCATAATTTCATCTTGAATATAACAAAATTATTATCCCCAAAATACCATTTACTTTTCTCAAATTTTACAGGATTAATTTATCCTGTCCGAAATCCCTGAAAACGTACAATCGGAAAGTAAAATTCTTTTAGGGCCTTGAAAAATACTATATTTTTCACTGATTCTCAAGCCCTTTTTCTTTTTCCAAAATGCCCTCTAGATTTTTCAAAATTAATTTTTAAAATAATTATATTTCGAGGATTTTCGGGTCTTTTTCCCAATTTTCGGGAAAATCGCCTTAATTGTACACTGGATAATAATTTTATTAAATATTATATTATTCACTAGATTTTCCATATTTTTCTCTAAATTTTTGGAGGGCTCTTGGTACCTTAAATAATTATTTTTCTCCTTTTTACCCTTCAAAATTATATAAATAAAAATCCAATTTGAATTTGGAAAATCCGTGTTTAGTGATTGTGATCCATGAGTCGGGCTCTATCCATTGGGCATATGAAAATTTTGGTCAAAAGTTAACTTTTGACTTTGACTTTGTCAATTTACCAAAATGCCTTTACACAGAATGCCTTAAATTGTTGAGTAGTAGATAATTAGTAAGATGCACAGAATGTAAGTCCTCTCTCTGCAACATCATAGTAATGATCAGAAAAGATGTAGTAAGGATTGTTCAATCCTAAGATATAGTAGATTGGTATAGAGCAGACGTTGAATGAACCGATGCCTGAGAATCCAAGCAGTATATCAAAAGAAATATGGCATGAGAAATATAAGTTAAAAGCATGAAAGGAAAAGAAAATGCTCTAGTGAAGTGCAAGAGGAAAAGAGGAGTGAGCAAAGCCTAAGAAGACATGTCAGCTTCTAAAATTAATCTTGGGGAATTATCAAACTAACTACCATTGAGGATAGATGACTTAACCTTAGCTTATGCTCGATGGTCTAAGGGTTTCAAGGAGTAAAATGGCTCTAGTATCAGAAGTTCCAAAGATAATAAGAGGCGATATGCCTCCAGAAGAGCAGTAGAGCTCTTAAGGTCTGCAGACCCAATTAAAGCAAGAAGAGAGCCTTTATCGCTCAGAGCCACAAGTGTTATGTTGCTCTTTGGGACATGAGAATGAAATGACCAGGAGCTAAGATTAAGATAAGAAGGCATCCTCACGATGGTTAGCTAGTATAGAGAGAGTACCCTTGATTATTTCTATAGATAGCTGACTATCGACCAAGATAAGCTTACTCCCAATTTCTCATGCAAGAAAGTAAAGAAAAGAAAGAGCAAACTGTAAGTCCTGAATGAGCGATAATCAGGCCAGTTAAAGAGAAAGATAAGTCGAGAAGTGAAGAATATCAGAAAGCTTCAAAGATAGAAGCTTAAGGCTTCCTGTATAATTATAATCATGAGGCTAGTTGAATAATGTTAGATTTTGAAAGTAAAATAGAAATCTCTCTAAACTATAAAAGCACAAAAGAACTAAGGGAAGTGAGAAATTTTAAAAGTTCCCTATTAGAGTGATAAAGTTCAGAAAGGAATATGATGACTCAAAGGAGTATTATGTCTTCCTAAAGCCTATTATGAGGCTATAAGTGTAAGTTAAGGAAGAAAGATAGAGAACCGTAGAAACTATACGAACTCACCAAGTAATGAAAAATGCGAAACAATGGTGAGTTAAAAATAAAGAAAAAGTAGGGTTGCACGTAGTAAAAGTCAGTGGAGGATGAGGTTGACCAGATAAAATGACCATTGAAATTTAGGCAATAAGTAAGATTGCCTCAGAAATATTATTTTTCAAAAGAAATGTTACAAAGTAAAGATTGAGAAATTCTAGTAAAGAGAGAAATCGACATGATTCTGAGACAGTCACACAACATCTTAAATATAAAGCTGAAAAGATGTTATAAATTAGTAATTAATTCATGCCAATAAGTGAAGACGACCGTTAAAGTTGAGGTTAGAGATCAAATACCTTTGAGGATATCTCCAATAATGAAGATTAGGTCAGTCTTCAAGGCTAAATAAGCCTAGTAAAGGAGATGTATAAAATGTTTAAAGATGAAAGAGTAGTTATTGATTGGTTTTACCCTCAAGCCTGAGTCATGGTGCCAAAAATTCCTATTTTCTATATGAAAGGAAAGATCTTATAATAGAAAATTATAAAAGTATTCTGGAAAAGACTTATTCCAGAGAAAGTATGAAGGGAAACAGAAGTAAAGATGACTCAGATATGTAAATTTCAAGGACGGAATTTATTTTAAGGGGGGAGGAATGTAATATCCACCCTTTTTTGTAAACTAACATAGAGGCCAAATCGTTAGTTAGGAGATAAGACAAGGCCCAGAAATAAAAGTGCAAAAAGAAGAAATGTCGATGGATCAAAAAGACCCTGGTCAATTTAGTCCTAAGGCTTTGAGATTTCTAAGGATGTAAGCTAGGGACATAAATGTCGTTAAATATAAAAACCAAGGGCAATATGGTCATTGGATAAAAGAGGCCAAACCAGTAGTCAAAAGTCAAGTTAGAGCCTATGGATAGAAAGTATAGAAAAAAGTTGATTGCTGTTGGTTCGGAAGTCGCAGAATCAGATTTGGCCTGGTGGATGGAAGTCGGTAAGAGCTTTAAAGTTAAGCGTGCTCATCCCGGGAGCAATTTCAGGATGGATGACCTCCTGGTAAGTTGCCCAATGGAGTCAGAAATCAAAAGATCAAGGGCCAAAAGGTCAAGGGCAAAATGGGAATTTATGAAAAGTTTGGCTGTGAAAGGGTATTTTGGTCATTAAGAGAAAGTGTATGGGCATTTTGGTCATTTGACAAAGTCAAAGTCAAAAGTCAAACAGTTGACCAAAAATCATAAAGAAATTCATAAATGCCCAAAAGATAGAGCAAAACTCATTGATTACTAGAAATTCAACCGATTATTGAAATTCGGTCTGGATGAGGAGTTACGAAATTTTAAAGATTTAATAATTGAAAATAATTATTTAAGGTATCAGGATTTCTCTAAGTCCAAAAGTCAGAGTCCATAAAAATTCAGTGGAATTTATAGTATTTTACAAAATTATTGCCCAAAGTACGATTAAGGCGATTTTCCTGAAAATGAGGAAAAAGGCCCGAAAAATCCTCAAAAATATAATTTATTACAAAAATTAGTTTTGAACAATCTAGAAGGTATTTTTGGGAAAGAAGATGGGTTAGATTATCGATGAAAAATGCAGAAAATTTCAAGGCCCTAAAATGATTTATTCTAAAATTGCTTGTTTTTAGGAGTTTTAGACAGGATAAAGTAATCCTATTAATTTTCATCGGATCAAGGGTCATTTTGTGGATGATGATTTTAATATATTTAATATGGAATTATGGAGATTAAATGAGGAAGAAAACATCTCCATAAAAGTAGAAAAAGATTTACCGGAATAAAGTTATGTTTACCGGTAAAAAGTGTAATCAGTAGAAGTAACTGAATGGAATTTGATTTGGTTAGTGTAACCAAACCATAACCAGATTTTTTAGCCCCATCATGACACTTTTAATGAGCCAATGAGAGATGAGCATGTGTTGCATATGTGGTGCAATCTAAAGCCATTAGATTATGCTTAACCATTAAGAATGAATCATAGCCTTCATTTTTATTATAAGGAGTTTTATAAACAGATTTTCTTCCCATTTCCTCCATCTTGGTCGACATTCCAGTAGCAAAAAGAGAGAAGAAGAGACTCCATGAACAAGCACAAAGAGAAGGAAGAGGCTTGAGAAAATCCAAGGTAAGGGAAGAAAGCACGTTATGTTATACATCAATCTCTTCCTTGCAACTTCCTCTACCTTTCTATCGGTTTAGATTTTTTATTTTGGCTGTCTTTTGATAGCTAGAAAGTTAGGGTTCATGAGAGGAAAAATGAGAAAGAGAGGGATTTAGAGGAAATAAATGGTTGCAAAACACTCCTTGCATAATAAGGAGAAGATTGATGTATATATTGCGTGGGTTTGATGTTTGTATGAATTTTTGGAATCTCAAACCCTAAGGGGAGATGCTGCCCAATTTTCCATTTGATATAGGAGAGCTAAAATTAAGTTATACCATGCATGAATATGAATTTGGAAACAAGAATTAAGTGGTATAAGTGATGAAAGTTGAAAATCATGTTGATGGTAGTTTTGGGAACCTCTCGGCCAGGTCTGGAATTTTGGGAAGGAATGTTTTTTTGATGATTTTTATGCTTCCGATGTGTTTAAAACTGAACTTTATGGTGATGAAAGTGTGGATGTGTGCATGTTCATGCTATGGTCATATGCATTTATGTGTTTCATGTTACACTTTTATTAATCCACATTCATTTAGAAAGTTGTCATGCATTTTTATGAAAGTATGTTAGATAGTTTTGCTACTGGGATTTCCAAAAATATCATTCTCCCCCACTAATAATTTTTAGGTGGAAGCACACTCAAGGGTAAGGAGAAAGTGGTTGATCCTTGAAGCAATGTTAATGTATAATGTTGTGAATTATGTTATGAACTTTATGTAATTAGTTTAAAAGTTTGTAATGTGTTATGTAATATGACTTGTTTATGTATCATGGACTTATGATAAATAGTGTATACTTTAAGAATGCCAAATTACATAGGTTAATATGGTTAAGAAAGGTTTAGAAAACAAAATGGTAGTTTATGAAGCTAAGTACGGTAGAATTTGGCCAAGTGCTGGAAGTAAAGTTGGTCATTTCCCCTACTTTGTACTATCGGAAAATAGAGTAAATGAACTTCAAATGAGCTAAAGTTTTGTGGAACAATAGTTTACATTACAAGATTTACAACAAGCCAAAGATCACTAAAATTGGAGTTTTGTACAGGAAGTTATAACTATTCAAAGTCGGCGAAAAATCACAGAAAATCATGGGGAAAATGAAAAATTACCATATGAACAGTACATTTTCACAAATGAATCTGTACCAATTAGACTAGTTACTGTTTAAAAGAGTTTGTTTCCCTTATAAAGGAATTTATAAGCTTCAAATAGAAGTTGGAACCACTCAATTTCGATTTTTCTAGAATTAGTTAAAAATTTTCAAAGTTAGCCCTAAAAACTGTGAATAGTAAATTTCTCCAAAATGAAAGTTTTCATTTTGGTCCCTTTTGACAATGTAAGTTATTTGAGGCCATAAATTGGTTCCAAATCATTTTAATGGAAGCTAAGAAGGATAAATAAGAGGTGTTACAATTATTATATAAAATAAAAGTCAATTTAGGTATTTGTGGAAGAAATTGAGATCAAAAGATAAATTTGAATTAATATACCTATCAATATAATCTTAGAAGATTCTGAATTCAAATTAGTAAATGTTGATTTCAAATTTGAATTAGGAAATCTAAGATTCTGAGTTTAAAATTCAAATCAATGACCACAACAAATCCATTTATGTTATATTATTTCATTTATTATATTATATTATTATAAAATTGCCTAGAGGAATTAGGGAATTTACACTGGAGATTTGGATCACGTTTTATCTATTAAAGCGTCGCATATTCATTTGAAGCATTCATCCATTAATTCCAAGCACACCACACGAGAGATGATCCAATTCAATCAATATTGGGCCACCTAGATTCACACACCAAAAAAAAGCTCAAGCACTTGACCTAGGAGATCACAAGCATTATTAATCAATTCACGCATTAGACAATTCTATTTCAAGCAGCGCAAAGGGCATAATTCATTCGAGGATCCACGCCACCATGAGCATTGATCCATTAATTCCATCATGTCGCGCACACGAAGCTTCATCTTTTCCAATACCTATTCCAAAACAAGCCGCCATACACCTTTGATCAGCAACGCACTTGAAGCAAATTCCTCTCCTTTCTCCTGCTGCTACGTCGACGAAGGGATGACTTGGATGCTTATTTTGGAATTTTCCATGGTAAGGCTTGGCTAGTTCTTCAATTCTCTAATTCAACAAGTAGGAGCTTGATTCTTCAAAGGGGAGTTCTTAATCGCTTTAATTTCCTGTCTAATAATTGTTTAACAATTCCTAGGTCTTAGGATAGTTTTTCTAATTATTGGAAAAATTTCTATTGTTCGATAAGATTTATTTTGGAGATTATTGTGACTGAATTATTGTTTAACAATTGATATTGGGCTGATTTAACTATGATTTCAATTATAATATTTTGGTATGACGTTTATATTGATTTCAGAGTTAACATTTTGTGATTTTCTAAGGTGTCTTATAATCTTGGATCAAATAATCTTTTGCTAGCTTTAATTCTATTATTTGAATTTAAGAGTTACAATTAAGCAGTGGTTTTATTACCCTTAAGTCCTCTTTACTATTCTGGTGGCAGTTAGTAAATTGGAAGTTTGGAAAATATTTTGTGGCAATTCGAGGCGGCTTGATTGTTGGATTAAAGCTTAATTAAAATTCTTTAAATCATTATTTTGACACCTATATCTATTGAAGTGATGATTGTCCACGTTGTTGAATTGGAGGATTGATTATTATTATCGTTTATTCGGGTGTTTCATTTTCTATTTCTTTTATCAAAATTCATTTCAATTATTTTTATTAAAAAACCAAAAGAAGTATTTTAATTTAAGTTACTCGCATTCAATTCTTAGGAATTAATTTCATTTTTTCGACTCCATAATGTGGAAAATGATCTGGATTGGTGCTATACTACATTAATTCGGTTAAATTATTTTTGACGCAGATCTAAGGTGACTAACAGTTTGCTCATCAGGCCTTCTTTTCAAAACCCATACATTTTGCCTAAACACAAACCAACATAATTCAACCATTGTTACCTTTTTGAGCCCATCATTCTTGGAAACCAACATTGGAAAACTATATTTTTAATATGCAAGCATATTCTGATCAAGTTGTGGTTCATATCTCATATATTCATAAAATAATAATAATGATAAAATAAGAAAAAAATAAAATAAAAGAGGAGAGAAATAAAGAGAAAAGTAATATAATGCTTGAACATGTATTTCTCTAAAGTCTTGCAAAGGCATTAACATGTTTAGCTTTCTTTGGTGCTGTATATTCAAGAATTTCTTTTCATCATTTCACTTCATTATTTTTAACCCCCATTTTCCATCTTAAACCCTAAAGCCCTCTTGATTCACATTATATTGATCTTGTGGTAGGAAAGTAGAATAATTACAAGCTTATGGTAGAGATTTGATTAAGCAGACCATGAGTGAAATTGTCCTTACCTAGTGAGCTGAGAGAGAAACACTTATACCTTTTGAGAGGAAATCTCTTTTATTCAGTCTTTTGAATTGAACTCTCTCAGGGATTATTTGCTATTGTCTCTGCCATGATCCCTATTAATTCCTTGACAAATGCTTTTACTAAATTATATAGTCCTCGACTCATGAGGATACATTCTTAATGCATTGATCATTTTAAAGTTTTTGAAAAGCTTTGTCCAGGAGTACAAAGGTTTAAGTGTCAGAGGATTTGATTGAGCTTTATTTATACTACATTTGCAATTGAATTTCCAGAGATTTGATTCAATTTTAGCCCTTCATAACCTTTCTTATGCTTACTTTGAGATTTAGAGTCATTGATCTTGATTAGCGTGATTTTAGGTACATTTGCCATAAATAATGATATAATTGTACTTAATTTCCATTATGAGCAGGTGATATTTCAAATATTTGTTATTTCATTTCAGGAACTCTAAGCAAAGAACATGGGGAAGCAACTTTGGAATAGTTCACCGCGGCCAAAGTTCAATCACGTGAGTAAGAACTCTCAGGAGAGGTTCACCGCAGTGAAACCTCAAGTTTGCCACGGCAATATCGCACATCAGTAATCAATCATGCTCCAAATGGAAATAAAACCCGACCCACCATTTTTTATCTGACCCTAGATGGTTAATATATGCCAATTAAGGAAAGGTTCGAAAGGGAGGAGGTAGAGGACGTAGAAGAAACAGAAAACACTCTCATCTAGCATTTTCTTTCATTCTCTATACTCAAAACAACCCTAATCTCATCCCATCTCATCCCTAATCCATCCATGCATCTCCAATCATCCATCCGGAGTCCGATTCTGCAACACACCTTAACTTTACCTTTATCTTCACTTTATATTGATTTAGAACCAAAGAGAAGCCTCAATTAGATTAAAAGGTCCAAAAGATTTAATTTGAAAATTTTCAAACTTTCTGAAAGTTACTATTCACTTTTTTCGGACCAACTATGAAAATTCATAACTAATTCTCGAAACTTCGAAATTGAGTGCTTCTAATTTCTATTTAAAGCTTGTAAGTTCCTTTATAATGGAAAAAAAACTCATTGAGTCACTAGCATGCCCAATTGATACAGTTTAATGCGTGAAAAGTTACTGTTCAAATGGCAATTTTCCATTTTCCCAGATTTTTGTTGATTTTCTCAAATTTTGGAACATCATAAATTTTGGTACAATACTCCAAATTCAGTGTTCTTTAGCTTGTTTTAAAGATTGTAATGTGAACTATTTTTCTGTAAAACTTCAACTTATTTGGAGTCCTGCTTTGTTTTCCGACACGTCAAAATTACGGGTTTGACCAACTTCATATTAACACTTAGTCAAATTTTCCATTCTCAAACTTCACCATTTGAAAGCCTAACTCCTAATCCTTCCTTAATCATGTTTGATCATGCAATTAGGAGTCCTTAACTATCACATATCAACTAAAAATGCATAGGTTCATATCACATATTACATAACATATGAAAGTCCCAAAATACCATTACATTTACAACATAAGTTCATATACATAACCATGAAAATTCCTTGCTTCATGCATAATTCTCTTTACCCATTGATGAACTTGTACCTAAAAATGGTTAGTGGGGGAGGGTGAGATTTTTGGAAATACCAATAGCAAAGCTTACTAACATACATAGAAAATTGCATGACATGCTTTAAGTTCATAAAGAAATGTGTGACAATGTAAAATATGTACCAAGCACATATCAATGTATATGGCCATAGCATCAAGTCACTTATAAACACATTTCAACAATGTCATAAGTATAATAAAGTCATGCACATCATTAATATAATTTCACAATAATGTTGATAGAGTTAGAAAACTTTGCTACCTTTACTCCTTAATTCTCTTTATTTTGCAACTTGTCTTGATCACTTTGAAAAATCACCCTTTTGAACTAAACTCTTGCCTATACAATGGAAAATATAATGGCCATCAAAGATATGCCATTTCCAATGCAAGAAACAATGTAAAATCCCTTTAACCATTCCCTTGAATTTCATAAACCCTAGAACATCAAACTTGTCTCTATGATTTTCTAATGCTTCCATAAACTTGGAGTCACTAATACCCTACACAAATACTCATTTTGAATCCATTGGAAGTATCAAAATTATCAAAACAATTCATCTCCACCATTTTCCAGGTCAGGCCGAGAAACATTCCCAAAACAACTCAACATGAATTTTTCAACTTCCAACGCTTCTATCATCATATTCTTATGCTCAAGCTCACATTGATGCATGGTAAAGATTGATTCTAACTCTCATATATCAAGAGGAAAATTGGGCAGCAGCTCCCATATTTATTCATAATTTCCCAAATCTACAAAATTCCAAAAACAACTTCAAACAACCATAATATATATCAACATGCTCCTTACAACAAGAGGAGACATTTGCAACAACTTAATGGCTTTAAATCCCTCTCTTTCTCACTTTAATCTCAAGAACCCTAAGTCATGGAAATTGAGAAAGAGAGCTCAATTCAAAATTTGAAACCATGGAAGTTGAAGAGGAAGTCACAAGGAAGAGAATCATATGTAACTTGAGAAGCTTCCATCTCTTACCTTGGATTTCACCTAGCTTTTTCTCTTCTTCTTCCACCAAAATGGCATCTCCTTCTTCTTCTTTTTCTGCTGGAATATGTCGGACTAAATGGTCTGGAATGGAGGGAATTTTGTGCTTTATTAATTTGCACTTAAATGGATTAAGGGTTAGGATTTAGTCTTGATTATTATGTGTGATCTAAGGGCTATAATTGAGCCACCTTAGGGACAATTGCTTGCTTCTTATTGTCCCTCAAAAAGGGAAAATCATGCTTGTAATTTCTGATTAAAAAATCCGGTTACCTTAACCAAACTGGATCCCATTCGGTTACTTTTACCGATTGCACTTTTTACCGGTAAACTTAACTTTATTCCGGTAAATCTTTTTCTACTTTTCTGGAGATATTTTCTTCCTCATTTAATCTCCATATTTTCATCTTGAATATAACAAAATTATTATCCCCATAATACCCCTTACTTTCCTCAATTTTTACAGGATTAATTTATCCTGTCCAAATCACAGAAAACGTACAATCGGAGATCAAAATTCTTTTAGGGCCTTGAAAATACTACATTTTCCACTGATTCTACAGCCCTTTTTCTTTTCCCAAAATGCCCTCAAGATTTTCCAAAATTAATTTTTGAAATAATTATATTTCGGGGATTTTCGGGTCTTTTTGCCAATTTTTGGGAAAATCGCCTTAATTGTACATTGGATAATAATTTTATTAAATACTATAAAATTCACTAGATTTTTCCATATTTTTGTCTAAATTTTTGGAGGGCTCCTAATACCTTAAATAATTATTTTTTCCCTTTTTACCCTTCAAAATTATATAAATAAAAAGCTGGTTCGAGTTTGGAAAATCTGTGTTTCGTGGTTGTGATCAGTGAGTCGGGCTCTGTCTATTGGGCATCTGAAAATTTTGGTCAACAGTTGACTTTTGACTTTAACTTTGTCAAATGACCAAAATGCCCTTCCACTTTCTCATAATGACTATTTTGCCCTTACTTTCTGTACTTTTCCCAAATTACCAATTTTCCCTTACTTTTAATATTGATAGACCTTTATGCCCTTGGTCTTTTATTAAATGACATATGAGTCCTTTCCTAAAGGTCACCCATGTTGATACCTTGTTTTGATGATAACAAAAAGATTGATTCATGCAGGATTTTGAAGTTGGACTTGAGAATTTTTGAGAAATGATTTTCATATTGTACAACTCGAGTCACTAGTTAAATAACTCGAGTTGCACATAACTTTCAGCAACAACTCGAGTCCTCAACTTCAAGTGATGGCACCTTTCATGTTGTAAAACTTGAGTCATCCATTTCATAACTCAAGTTGCACAGGTTTGCTACCATAACTCAAGTCATGGTTTCATATAACTTGAGTTGCAGGTCCTAAAGTCTGTTTTCCAAGGAAATTTATGTTGCATAACTCGAGTCACTGATGAAGTAACTCGAGTTACTACCTCAAGGAATGGTAACTCGAGTCACAAATCTTATAACTCGAGTTACAGGTCTGAAAATATCAAAATCCAACTGTACCACTCGAGTCATTGATGAAGTAACTTGAGTTGCTGTCTCAAAGTGTGATAACTCGAGTCACATTTTTCAAAACTCGAGTTGCAGGCCAGAAATTGACAATTTCATGTGATACAACTCGAGTCACAGGTGAATATAACTCGAGTTACACTTCAAAGTATCACAACTCGAGTTGCAGAAATGCATAACTCGAGTGTCGAGACATTGAAGGTCCAAAGGAGCTTTTTCACTCATTAAAACTCGAGTCACTCCATGCCATAACTCGAGTTACATAACTAATTTTTGCATAACTTGAATTGGAAACTCGAGTTATAGCATGAAAGTGATGATAACTCGAGTTGCTTGCTTCTCCAACTCGAGTTGTATGTCATTTGCATCAAATTGTCCGTACTTTGTTTCATTATTAAATCTTGTTTTTTATATTAACATTATCTATTGTTTAAAACCTTTGTTGGCAGATTTTCTTCAAAGTTTTATATATTTGTATGCCACCTGAATTAAAAATATGCTAATGTTTGAATGAGAAAAAGATGACAGCTAGATACGCATTTTCAATGGTAGGCCACCAACCTCAACGCTCCAGCAACGGATACTTCTTTCAAAATGGAGCAACAGTTGCTTGGGCTCTATCTAACGTATACCCATAAGGCTTCATCTATAAATAGAAGCATTGAAGGCAAGGAGAAACATAACAGAACCGATCAACACATCATTTCCTCATTTCCTTCGCTTACTGTCTTCTATTTCATATTCATTCAAAATCATCTGTGAGCTTTAGTGATTAGCCTATCTGCTCTTTTCAGAGTTTCATTTATGTAATTCATCTTTGTTATTTCTGTGAGGAACTCAAGGTTGGGACCTCGAGATTGTTGGGTTGAAATTTATGAGAAACTGAGAGGAAGAGACACTGTCTCTTTACGAAGATTGAGGGGGAGTGTGATTCCCACTTTGTAAAGGCTTGTAAAGCCAAGTTGTTTGTTGTTAGTTGATTGAAAATCTCATAGGAGCTCTGAGGACTGGCCGTAGGTCAGAGAGGACCGAACCAGGATAAATCTCTGTGTTCTTCGTTACTCTGCATTCTCGATGATTTCATTTTTATTTTCAGCGATTTACGATTCAATTTTATTTGACCAATTCACCCCCTCTTGGTCAAATCTTGCACTAATAACCCATCCTCACATTACTCTATGGCAAGTACGCTTACCTTTGAAATTCCTACGGAACTCCATACACTAAGGCAGATCTAACTTTACAACTTCCGGCTATAACTTTCCTTTCTTTATGAGCTATCTACCTCTAGTTTCTAATTCATCATCTTAATCATCGGATTAGCATTTAATTCAATTAGCAGGAAATTATGGATATTATATTTCTACCCCCTTAAAATAAATTTCGTCCTCAAAATTTACATACCTTATAAAAACAGCTGTGGGTACTTGTTCCTCATATCTTCTTCCATTTCCCAGGTTGCTTCTTTCGCTGCTGACCCTTGCCATATGAATACTTTTGTTCCGGAGCTTCTTCAGCTTCCTATCAATAATACAACATGGTCCTACTTCAAGGGGAAATCCATCATCCAATACTTTTACATTTCAACTCTACTTTTACTATTTTCCTCACTAAAAAATACCAAAAAGAAATTTTATTTTGTAATTAGCTTTAGGTACATAGCAATTTGAATAAAAAATGGTTTTCACTTACAAGAGGAACTTAATCACATACTAGATAACTAGTATCATACAAAGCTTTGTAGAGAACGACCCAAGGGTTGCACCCTATAGTGCAATCCTTAGAAATCACAAATCTTTTGATCCATTTCCATCGCATTACAAAGACAAAGTTTTATCATGTGTGCTAATTGGGTAGGATTACCTGGCCATAATTGACTTCTCTACATCTAGCCTCATCCCTAGGGTAGTCCCATAGGCTATACATACACCCCATGTTTCTTATATACCTCCTTAATCAAAGCCTAATAGCACCCCTGATGTTCCTACTACCTCTCCTCAATAACCCTTCTTGTTCATGACAAAAAGGCGGAGAGCAATTAGAATTTGAGTTATGTTGGGCACATTTTTTTGTTTATGTTATAGAATATGTTTATGTACTTGTGTTCCTTGTTTATGAACTTTAAATATTATAATTATGAGTCATTCAACTTGTTTCAATAGCTTGTTTTAATTCAAATAATTTCAATTATCCATTTTATCATAATTCCTTATTTATGGTTTTGTCATCATCAAAAAGGGGAGAATGTTGATACCATATTTTCATGATAACAGAATTGATGTTTTATGTTTTGTAGGAATTATGAAGTTGAAAATTGTTTTGAAACTTGAATACATTGGGTTTGGCATACTACTGGCTATTTTTCAAAGATACAACTTGGTGCTTTCTAAAATGCTCGAGCGGTAAGTCAAAGTATTGTCAATACTTGAGTATTGGGACACAATGCTCGAGTATTGTGCTTTAGAACTTATGATTCTAAGTAATGTTGTTACTGAATGCTCAAGCATTGATGCAAGCGGTGCCAATACTAGAGCATCATGACTCAGAAATGTAACACTTTCACTCAGTGCTCAAGTATAATGATCTAGCATAGTCAACACTCAAGCATTAGACCTTAATGCTCGAGCATCAAGTTCAAAACAAGAGTTACAAGCTATGCTATCATGAAATACTTGAGTAGAATACAAAAGCATTGCCAATGCTCAGCACTGCCACACAACGCTTTAAAACCAAGCTATCAGACAATGCTGCTAAGTAATACTCGAGCAAAATATAAGAGCATGGGCAATGCTCAAGCATTAAAACCCAATGCTTGAGTGTTGAAGGCCTTTCCTCGGTGGTGTCAAGGATGCTCCAGAAAAGGCCTCAAGCAAAGCCAATGCTCTAGCACTAGTACTCAGTACTCCAGTATTGAAGATTCTCTGACTATGCTGTTAGTGAATGTTGGCAGCATGATTGGAAGTACTGACAATGCTCGAGCATTGGCAATTAATGCTCGAGCATCGAGCCCTACTCTTTATTGTTTCACTTATGGTTTCTGTAAATGCTCCAGCATTAGATAGAAGCACTCATAGTGTTCGAGCATCAAGGTTTAGTACACGAGCATTGAATTATTATGCTCGACCACTACTTTATCTGACAGCTACTTATTGATTGAGCTTTATTTATATCACCTTTATACTTGAATTTCCAGAGTTTTTAATTCAATTTTAGCCTTCCATTACCCTTTCTTGTGCTTAATTGGAGATTTAGAGTTGTTGATTTGGATTAGTGTGATTTTGGGTGCATTTGCCATGAATAATGATATAATTGTGCTTAAATTCCATCATGAGCAAATGATACGTCAAATATTTGCTATTTCATTTTAGGAACTCTGAACAAGATCATGTGACGATAGCTCTGAGAAAGTTTGCCATAGGGCAATCCATAGTTCACCACAACAAAAGTTCAAACAAGTGAGCAAAGAACTCTCGGGAGAGGTTTGCCGCAGCAAATATCGCATATCAGCACCAAATTACGCTCCAAATGGAAAATAACCCAACCCGCTTCTTTAGATCTAACCCTGGACGGTTAATATAACCTAATTAGGGTAAGTTTCGAAGAAGAATAGAGAGTAGGAGGAGGCAGAGAACCATTCCATAACCATTTTTCTCATTCCCTCTACTCATCAAAACCCTACTACCATTCCATTTCATCCCAATCCATCATGATGCTTCAATCTTTCATTCGGAGCTCGATTCCGCACCATGTGAGTAGCTGAGCATCTCCCTTCCTCTTGGAGATGAAGAGAGCCTGAGTTCAAAGTGCCGAAAGGGGAGTATTAGTTTTCAATCTACATTTATAATATGGATTACATAGCTTCTGAGTTAGGACTTGTGGTTTGTATGTAAATGCTTGGTCTCGGTCGAGCCAAACTTGAATTTTTTGTGTATCGAACTTGTTTTGTGTTTGACGTGGTAGGATGAAGTCTCATTTCTACCTATTCAATGAAATCATTATTGTTCTCTTCTATCTTCCTAGTTGTGCTTGATTTTGAAGACAATATTGTGTTGAGTTAGATTTTTCACTTTGCAACTTCCATACATACACTTAGTGTTTTTAAAGGGTTTCATGTAATGGAGTTCATTACCTGGAATTCCTGACCCAGTGATTTTTTGGGGTTTTAATTACAAAACTTAGTGTGAAAGCCGATACTTTCCCTAATCTTTTGCGAACTATGACAGTTTGATTCATTTTCAAGAGGAACTTTATTATCCATACTTTACACTTCAATTCTGTCTTCACTACTTTCTCTAAATCAAAAATACCAAAAAGAAGTTTTGTTTTTGTAATTAGCTTTAGGTAGATAGCAATTTTGAATAAAAAATGGATTTAATTTGCAAAGCGAACCTCATTGCAATCTAGTAACTAGTGGTACACAAATAGCCACGGAGAGATTAACCCTAGGGTTGCACCCTGTACAAGCCTTAGAAATCACAAGTCTTTTTCATCCATTTTCAAGGGCTAGACAGCTGGAGTGCCCTGACTCGCAAATTGCAAAACAGTGTCGTTGGTCAACCTTGAAAATTGCCAAGAATTAAATTTATAATCTCTAAGGGTTGTATAGTTGCAACCCAGGGTCGTTCTCATCGGAAGCAATCGCGCACCAAAAGTTTTTAGCTTATGTTTGTGTTTACTATGCAAAATGCAAAAGAGGTTTTGGTTTGAATTAAACTATTCTACTAAACTAAATACGGAAACTAAAATTTGTTTTTGGTATTTTTGAAATTGAGGAAGAAAAATTAGGCAAAACCGGAATAAAGATGGAAGTGTTATGGAAAGATCCTCTTGAAAATGAATTGGGCCATCACAGTTCGCAACGGGTTAGATAGAGTAATTGCTTTTTGCACTAAGTTTTCAAAATCATAAACTCTAACAATTCGAATGGGTCCAGAGATGCACACAGTGACCTCCTTCTATATCCCTACCACGACTTGTTAGGTCACGAATAACATGGAATGAACTCCACCCCATGAAATCCTTGAAGGGCACTTAGTGTGTGTACGAAAATCTCAATGTGACAAAATCAACTCCATGCATGTTGACTCTAAAACCAAGCACAGCTAGGATGATAGAAGAAATCAACAAGTCTTCATTGAATAAACCAAATGAACTCCATTTAGCTTTGTCAATCACAAAACAACTCAATACACAAATAATCCAAGTTTGGCTCACCCGAGACCAA
>JANTPZ010099811.1:0-18086 GCA_025593235.1 Vachellia pachyceras
CCACGGGCTTCCAATGCGCTTAATTCACTATCTCCACTTTTCTTTCTTGGGATCACATCATCAAGATCTATAGTTTATTAATTGTGTGTTTGCAACCTCGTTTTTCTCTCTCTCGATCTTATGGAATTGGAAGGTTCCTCATCTTCCTCCTCCTGATTTTTCCATTATGTAATCTCTCGAATTCTTGGTGACAATTCAGTTGCATCAATAAATATTTTTCGCATATTATGTGGTGATCTTTGTTTCCACTCCATGTATGATAAATCATTCAGCTTAGCCCGAGAAACTATAGGCCATTTGGGAATATAGTTAAGAAGTGTTTTTACTATTTACGAGGTAAATATGTGAATGAGATTATCTCGCTTTACCAAAAAATCTTGTTTAACTCACGTTAAACTTTTTTAAATGTGGTTCTAAATAAGGTATATAATAGAGGACTAAGGTCCTTAATGACGTATCACTGCTCAATTGAAAACCAGCACTGAACGTAGACGGTCCTCAATATTTCTTGGTCAAACAAAGACAGAGCATAGAATTAATAAAAATGAAATAAAAGAAGTTTCTTTTTACCAGTAAAATAATTATCAATTATAATATTAATATTAAAATAATAAATTTATAGCCTGCCGTCCATGTACCAAGCATAATTACTCTAGGATTTTCTACAATATTTTTTAAGGTTAAAGCATAAATTTGTTCTAAAAGTTTTTATCAAATTGCATTGAGTGTTTAAAAGTTTTTTAAAGAACAACATCCCTATGAAAATTATCAAAACATAACAATTTTACATACAGCGTACTCAAAATCAAATGGCAATATGCAGTTATATATTTACTGTGCCAGCAAAGAAATGCACTTCTATTTAGGATGTGTTACATTTTAATTTTATTTAAATCAATTAGCGAGTTGTTAAAATTTATTAGAAAAAGTAGTACTTACTTGAATCAATTACAAATATTATAATGTTTGATGTGGAAGATAATGTTTGAATCCCACACCAAGAAGCTTCACAAGTACTGTAGTGTGGTTTATAAGTCCTATGATGATCATACACCTAAAGAGAGAGTCCATCCCAAAAGATTTTGGTTATTAGAAGAAAGAACCCCTTGTTACATTTGTGAGACTCTCAATGTATGATTTATAACATAACATTTTAATAAGGAGCATTACAGACAGGTTGCATATAAGAAAATTAATTATCCATAGATCTTAATTACTTATAAATACAAAAATTTAACATGTACAGAAGTTTTCGCTTATAAAAATAAGGCTTAAAATAATTAATTTTCTAATCTTGTTTTCAATTCATTTATTTTATAATTAATTTTCTAATCTTGTTTTCAATTCATTTATTTTTATACATTACATTATATTGATATATCATCTAAAGCGAAAAAATATTTCCAAATATATCTATAAATAAGAGAGATAGATTACAATACAAACATATTTCTAGATGATATGGCCAAAGAAGAAAAAAGCACCGAGCGCATAGAAAATGTGTTTGATCCTTTGGAAATTTAGCAGTGTAAGTGGTAGGGTTACCGCCCGAATATATTCAACCGTAGTTTAGTTTGATTTGTAATTCTTAAGATTAGTTATCATACCGATTGCTCAGAAAGAAAAATAATCCAACAATGATCACTACGTACGAGGGTACGTGTCGTTTAGCAAGAATTTGCATGAGAAGCTACGCACCACGTGCCACAAGTTGCTGCCATGAATCACCCATTTGGCATAAAAGCGTAAAAAATGAGTCAGAACGTCGTCGGACTCTGCTCTTCTTGATTTTATCAATCTACAACTCATCATCTTGACGTGGCCATTAATTTAAATTACCTTTTGAAGAATCATGCATTTCCATATTTTTCTGCAAACCCTTATCGTGACCACTTGTGATCAATTGGTGCTCTAATTAAACCCTAGTTATAAGAACTCTGACACACACACACACACACAGTCTAGAGGTGATGCAAAAGAAAGCCAGGCCTGATTTCTCAAGAAGAATTAGAATATTGTAACAAAAGAGAATAAAACAAAGAGATAATAATGTCCATATACAGCGGCATGCATATATTTTCTGTGTGACAACTGTTCAGTTTTTTTGGTTTCAGAATTAATCGAAACTTTCCTTCACGGATTGTACTGAGCTATCGTCACGGATTGACGAGTCTTTCTCTCGAATTCATGCAAATCCATCAACAAAATCCAAACTCTCCAATTATCTCTATCGATATCTATCTCAATATATCCATATACTAGTTTAATTTAAGGATATTTTACTTACTATGTTGCCAGGTATTTACTGAATTGGATAAATTAAAACCCTAAGTTTCTATCTTAGGGTGTAACACATACCATTTTTGGCTAATTAATCTTTCTCTATTGTTTATATATTACACACTTGCAACTAACAAGGCTAACAAATCAAAACCCTACAAGAGCTTTCTGATCCAAACTCCAAAGTCATCATTTCTGATTCAAAATTTTTTTCTTTTAATGTTTGCACAGAGATGAAAGGACCGTCCATAGGAATTGAATCATAATCTCTTGCACTCTTAAATTTATAATACACCGCCATGGTATACTTCTCTTTCAATCTATAAAAAGGGATCACAGCAACACAATAGCAAAAAAATAAATAAAATATAATCAAAGGCCTCGATAAAATGAGCGCCTGATATCAAACTCCTAAACAATCAGTACAATATTGAAGCCTTTTCTTTTCTTTTCTTTTCTCCTACTGTCAGTTACTCAGATAGGATCGGACAAATCGAACTGCCAGAACGGTGAGCTCTCCTGGATTCTTTTTTGTTTTTCGTGCAGCAAGTTGCCGAGTCTTCGTCTTCGTAAGAAATTGCAACTTTCAGATTCCAGAAAATTCAAACTCCGTCAAGTGTCATAGTTTAGAATCCTCGAAAAGCACGAATCAGTGTGATAAGATCGTCAGCGACGATGGATCGGATGACAAAAGGAGGGATCTGGAACGGAAGCAGCCCTCACGAATTAGCAGCCGCAACAATCCGAACGGGAAGGAATAATCAAAGAGAACCGGGGTCTGTTTCAGACGAAAATCGACCCAACGAGGCAGGAGTGTCGAACCACGGAGCGAATCTGTATCTGAGAGGTGAAGATCGAGCCTTCCGATGCGATGAAAATCGCGAACTCCTCTGCCGCGCGCGAGAGAAAAAATCTGAAATGATGCAGGAAGACGCCCAATCAATCGAAGAGTATCATGGCAAAGATTGGCGAATGGCGAGCTCTCAATGATGAGGTTAGGGTTATAGGAAAGTTGATAGAAAGGAATGGGGTCAAGCGAGCGAGTGTAAGCCTGTTAAGTAATTTTTTCGTTATTATTATTATTACAAACTAAAAAAATTTAAAAAAAAACCCGAACCATGCTTCCTCCTTAGGTATAAAACACGTCAGGTTAGGCTTTGATTAAATAGGCCTGTAATAAAAATATTGAACATGAACCTGAATGTATACTTATTTTAGGTTCAGTCCTGAACCTTCAAAAGGTCTGGGAAGGCATGAAGCTTTTTTAGATACCAACTTGTAGACCTCTAAGATGGCTTCAAAGTATGTTTAAAGCCTATTATTGTAGACCTTTAAAAAGGTTCAATGTAGGCTTTAAGCTTATATTATACTTATTGTATGTTAGTTTTTAATATAAAAATTAGGATTAAAAAATACAAAAAGTGTTTTTTTTGCATCATATAAAAATAATATATTTATTTCATATATAAATAGGCTAGCCTAAAGGCTTACAGGTCGGTCTTCAAAAAAATAGGTTTGACCTATTTATATAAATAAGCCTTTAAATAGGCCTTAGCCTGACCATTTTAATAAGCAGGTCAGGCTATGCCCTAAACAAACTAGGTCGTAGGCCACCTGATAGGGGTTTGGCCTATTCTCACCCCTTCTTCCTCACAAAAAACATGCTAGGGCAGCTCGAACATCTCATTTCACCCATTATCCTCTCACCCGTTTTTTCCTAATTCTCACCTCTATTTCATCAAAAAATCACAAATAACTTATTTATCATTTTTTGTATCCATTTAAGAAATTGTCGGAATAACGAAGTTTAGCCGGAATATATTTTAAAAAGTGAAATTTATTTGGATACACGTGAAAGTAACTTTTTGGTGAAAAGTGACTTTACAAGAATGAATATCATTCAATAATACATATGTACATATATATTTTTTATTTTATATTGTGATAAAATTAGGAAAAAATAAAATGATAAAAAGTAATTAGAATGCTCCAGGTTGTGATTTAACATAAGTCACGACTTGTAATTTCATGTCTACGTCACGACATGGAGTATTCCAAATCGCGACTTGTAAGGTCGTTATCTAGAATGTATTTTGGGCAAAATAAGTTTTTTTTTCTTCTTCTCCCCCATAGTAATGTATTATTGGGAGCATAATGTATTTTGGCTCCAGAATACATTTTCTCCAGAATCGTTGTCAAACACTCCTCTCCCAAATTGCATTACCCTATCCATAATGCATTCCCCAGCTTCCCAACAGATTCCCAAACCAATGTCTTTATCATTTTGTCTAAGGAAGAAACTCTCCTCTTTCTCTCCCCATTAAACACAAAGTAATAATAAATGGGTTGTTTTCTACCATTTGATGAAATGGAGGGATAGAATTAGAGAAGATGAGGGTAAAATGGTAATAAAGAAAATGAGATGTTCTGGGCCACACTTTTGTTGTGTTTCGTGAAGAGGAAGCATGGTTCCGGTTTTTTTATAATAGAGTTGCAATTTTCTAAATTTAAGTTGCAATCAAAATTTTTTAAAAGATGTCCATATTTCCTTCCAAATTCCATGGTTTAAAAATTGAAATGGCAAATTTCCTTACCGTAACTTGTTATTGCCTACACTAGAGTTGCAGTTCTCTAAACTAAAGTTGCAATTGAACTTTTCTGAAAAGAAGTCTCATTTTCTTACAAGTTACAAGGTTGAAAAAAAACATTTCAGGCAATATTGTATTGTCATTAAATTTCTAAATCTATGTTTGGTCCTTGTGTCTAATCTAGGATTAAGAAAATTCAGAACCCTAATTTATCCTTTCTACATTTCAACGATCTTTTTTGTCATTCTCCCAATTTATTATTTTGTGTTTCAAGTTTGGATTCGAAAGAATGTGTTGGTGGGTCAAGTGCCCAAGCCTGATGGATAAACATAATTACTACCATCTTCTTTGTATATTAATACAAGATTGAGTTGAATAAGGTGGAAAATAAAAAAAGTTAAATAAATTATTTAATTCTAGCATATGTTACATGGTCTATTTAAAATACTTATATGCATCATTAGATTATACATTAATTTATATAAATAAGGTAAATTAATTGGGGAAAAAATTAATAGATGTAAATGCTTTAAACTCATTTATTTAGCTTCTTCAAACTTCTTTTTTGTGATATAAGGCAACAAGGCCTAGGGCACCCCACGATCCCTTGGTATTCAGTGTTGTTTCTTAGTCTATGGCATCTTAACTGGATTAGGTAATCTGTGCAGCTGACTAATCCAAAGTTGATGGTATGTTGGTGAATGTCCTATAGCACTTTGAGCCAAAGCGGGTGTGCCCCTCTCCCAACAAACGTCTTTTCAAGTTCGAACTTGCATCCTGCTAGAGTACATCAACCACTTTACCATTGTGTCCAATGCTTGTTGGTAGCTTCTTCAAGATTTTCAAATTAGTACATTGTATTTTATATTAAAGATATGAGATAGTATTTTTTTGTATTTGTTGCACGACTTATCCCATTCCCATGGATTGATATTTTCAAGCATGAGTGCTCTGGGCAAGGGGTTGATCTAATGTCAAGTTCATTACAAGAAAAAATTGTGGATACAAAAAAGCTGCCATTTTCCCTTGGTGTGGCGTAGCACTGGGAAAACGGGCGGGCCCGTTGGGTTGGGCTATATAGCTCGAGCCCGATATGGTGGGCTAACCCGCCAGCCCGCCATATTTTTTAAAGTATTTTTTTACCTTTTTTTCTTTTTTTTAAGTGGAGTTTTTTTAAAAAAAGTAGTATAACAAAGTGAAATTTAACAAGCTTAATTCTCCCTCCATCCATGAAATATGAAGATCACGAGTGCATGAATCTCAGCAATACTGAAGCTTTGAAACCAAATCCTTCATTCCCTATTAATAGCTTCAAGCAATCACGATCATGGCCACGAATGCACCCACCAGAGCAGTCCCAACGGCGAAGGCCTTGCTGACGGAGAATTAACAAAACCAAATTAAATAACCAGAGCAAATCCAATCAATAATTTTGCAATGTTGGAGTGAACAAGAGCAAATCCCATATTATGGTTATATACACAAATCCAATAACAAGAGCCCATAAACCACGATTCATGAACAGAGATGACGACCGGGTTAATTATAGAGACTGGGTTACCTGCCGAGTGGAGTGACTTGTGATTGCGAGGATGAAGATGATGATTGACGATTCACGATTCACGAACTTGATGGAGACCAGATGATGACCAGCAGATGGAGCGGCTGAGCGAGACTAGACCAGACCAGACGAGTACGATAACCAAACGGGTTAGGGACTTAGGGTCTGTGCTCCTTGGGTTAGGGATTTCAGCTTCAGAGTTCAGAGGTAGTGGCGGAGCAAACGCATTTTGAAGAGAAAATAAAAAATATATACATGCGAGTTAGCCTACCAGACCACGGGCTAAACTTGAAAAAATTGCAGGCTGAACCACATCGGGTTCGCCCGATATTAAACAGGCTGCTATTTTAGCAACTCGAACCCGCGTCAGCCCGCGGGCTGAACCCGTTTTCCTAGTGCTAGCGTGGTGTATCTAAGGTTGTTACGAGGAGGGGAAGGGAAAATTGAAGTTAGATTTTTTAAAAAAATAAAAATTTAGGTTAAAAGTTTTTAATTAATTTTTCTTTTTTATCTTATATGTGTATGGAAGATATTTTCTGATATAAATATGGTCTCATCTACCCCTACCCTTCCTAATATATGAGGGATAATTTGGGGATTTTTCTATTGTTTTAGTTATTTATTTTCTGACTTGACTTACACATCTATTATATCCATGGAATGTTCAAATTGTCTCAGGATTTACGTTCCCTTCTTTTTCGTTTCCTTTCCATCCAAAATATGTCCTAAGAGTATATGGGCAAGTGTTTGGAGGAGTCAAAATGGCTTTCAATAAAATAACTTATTTGCCCATTGGGCCCGTTTGGGAATGCGGTGGGATAAATAACTTATTTGCAGAAGGACTTATGGAGAAGTGAGATTGGAAATAAGTTAGATTGTAAAAGAAATTTGTGTTTGGGAAAGCGGTGGAACAAGTGACTTATTTGCAAAAGTGAATATGTTTGGGAATACATTGGGATATGTGACTTATTAGAGGTAGACACAAGACTCATTCGTCTTAATTTTCCAAGAAAATTCCTTCTTTTTCTTTACCCAGTTGAATCTTCTTCGTAAAGGATGGATTTTTTTTTGCGAACCCATCTTTGCTGAAATCGAACAGATTTGAAACTGCTATATGGGCATCCAAGCTTGTGCTCATGTCCATGGGGATTTTATCCACTCTGGTTTTGTTGAAAGTGGCCGTGCCGTAATTCCATTCACATTTAACCTTGTCGTCTCTATTTTTCCTCGTCTTTAAATTTTTTGTGCAAGAACCTACTCTCTTCGCCGTTCGTTTACGTATGTCAACTTCATCATTATCACCATTGTTGATTCCTCAAACTTCCAACACAAAGGCTTACTCGATTCTGATTCTCCACCTGATGGTCCCAAGCACACAACGATCTCCGCCGCCATTACAGAACATAATGCTTTAGACATTGCCCACCAATCCGTGCCAGAAAACCAAAGCAATAATGAGCCAAATGAAGAAAAAGTAGAAGACCGTGACAAAGATGCAGAGGTTAAAGGCTCTGTTTTGTTTCTGGCCAACCCATCTCCGGAAATGAATGTAAGCAATGAATCCTCGTCGGAATCTAATGACGACGAAGATGAAGATGAAGACAACAACTAGCTTCTCTGGCAATGAAGAGGCAAGGGTTGGAATTTATTGCACAAGAAGAGAGCCATTGGGGAAACTGTTGGAGTGACGTGTTATCCTCCCCCGTTGGTCAGAAGCTGCTCCTTTCAGCTTACGGGGAGAAGTCACTTATGGGAAGAAGTCGCTTAACGTAGAAAGCATTGCCAAACAGGCCAAAAAAATAAACAGTAGATGAATCGGGCTTATACCACTGTGCACCATACTTCTTGCTTGTTTAAATGGTTGCCAAACGGACCCATTGACTTTTGGAGTAAGGCCATCTATTAGACTTTTTTGCTTGAATGACTTCTAGAGCAGAAGCTCCTTCTAACTTCTAGAGTAAGATGATTGTTCACATGTTACCATTCATATGAACAGTAGTGGAGATCCTCTTTGAGTTTTTTCTGGGTTTCGATAATCTGTTGTTTCATTTTTTCTCTCTCAAGAGATTCTGCTTGTTGAAGTCCTATTGATGAGATGCTTTTTTCTCTCTCTCATTTTGTTGCTTAGTTGTTGATTGAGAGTAATCAGCGTTACATTTACAAGGGAAGAGGGGTTAATTGTACCATAATTATTTCCAGTTTGTTATCTATTGGTTTTATTCTATGTTTGAATTTATAGATCTATTTAGAGTGCATCAAGTTCTTGCATTCTTCTTCTTACGGAGAGACCAAGTTGAAAGACTTTATCATTATATCATACGAAAAGATGATATGGTCTCTGATAAAAAAATAATATATATTTTAGCAGTTCAAAACTTTTCTCTCTAATAAAGTTACATTTTTTATTTTGTCATTTTATTTTTTTAACATAATATATAAATTACTATATATATGAATATATATTATTTAATGAGATTTATGTTATTTTAAATTAAATCATTTTTCATCAAAACTTACTTCTCAAACATTTATCTAAATAAATTTTTCTTTTCCCAAAAAGTCAATTTTTTTTCACCAAAAAAAAGTCAATTTTTAAACATTTATCCAAATATAAATATAGTCACATTTTCTAAATTAAACCCATTTTTTTAAAAAAAATCATTATAACAAAAAGTTACTTTTGTCACAGTTTATCCAAACTTATCCATGTTCAATTCTTGTTGGAAATGTTCTTCCTCTCGCATTCCCCTCCTCTCATTCTACATGGATTAACTTCCAAACAGCTTAATATTTCATATAAATCATTATTATTATTATTATTATTATTCTTGTTATTTTATAAAGAATCAAAAAAAATTTTAGGTGCAGAAATACTTGTTTGGTTTATACGTTCAAAACACGTTACACGTAAATCGAGGTAAAAAAATTTTTACATACTCATCTCGAAATACATAAAATCACTTTCATGATGAATTCTCAAACGCGCACACGTACATACACATATACACAAATATGAATGTTACAAAATGGGGCAAAAATGTAAGGCAAGGCAACGAACAAACATACCAATCAAGAAAATGTCTTTGTCGTAAGCTTGTCCGTTCAGCAAACAATTCTCCGTTCAACGTTTAATGCATGGAGAGTGAGAGGAGGGGAATATTCTTAAGATCTGAATATATCCCCACAAGGACCCATTTGATAGGGAATGAATTCTGATGCAGAGGAAAACAAAAGAATGAAAAATAACGGGGGTTTTGTTTCTATTTTAAAAACTTTTTTTTGTTTTCTTATTTTTAAAAACAAAAAAAAAACTTGTCTGTGGTATTGTTTTTAATAAGTTGTTTTTAAAAAAATAAAAAAACTGGTTTTTTAAAAACTAAAAAATAAATTAAAAATAAGTTTTGGCTGTTTTCTTGCTTTTGTTTTTGGATTCTTAATTTTTGTTTAGAAAATTAGGAAACCTTTTATTCTAAATTTTTTCTTAAAAAAAATTTACAAAAAATTTTAAAAATAAAAAAATAGAAAACACAAACAAACATGCCCTAAGTCTTCCAGCATGTGACTGAAATACTGTGTAAAGTCCCCCCCCCGGGGGACACTTTTGCCAATTATAAATGCACTTAGAAGATGCAAATGTATGTGTAAATACATACGTATATATCTTAATTCTTATTCCCAAGACTTGATTTTGAGGATCTAGTCATATTACTCACTTTATGTGTATGTGTTTTTTTTTCATTAAAAGTGAAGCCCAAAGAACAACACCACCACCTACCATTGCTGAAAAACAAACACACGAAACAGCAAGAATATGACCTTTTGAAATCTTCAATTAAACAAGCACAACCTTGGACCACAGTTTTCAAGATCCCACTTTGGTCAGTTCACCAATTAAACAAGCACAACCTCAGCCTATTCTAAAATCAGTTCTTGGCCTTGACAGAGTTATTCTCTTTAATTCTAGCTCGATTGTCCAGCTTAACAAAGCATTTCAGATATGCGTAAGGGAGTGTTTCAGTATTCTTCCTTCTCAATTCACTTAACGCTGGGCTTAAACTAAGAGAAAAACTTGGTATTAGTCATCAGGTTTATTGACACCATTGTAACATATGGAAGTACTTTTATCAAAAAGTCAATAACGTGGCGCCGAATGGTAAACAAGGCATCCATGTATTATAATTTTATTGAAAAATCTCACAACAAATGCTTAATTAACTCAAGACAGTTTTACCGGATGAAAAGAAAAACTCGGGCAGTTTTGTCCTAAATTTAAACTATCAGCTACGTGCCACATCAGGAAATGAACTTACAAATGACAATGAACCTGTGGAATGTCATGACTTCATAATACCTGTTTCCTCATGAAGATCAACTGATGTAAGCCCTATGCCCCTCTGACTTTGTCCTCACAATACAGTAACAGGAAAAATATCCTCCTATATTAATGTCATGTTCTATACTAGTAGAAAGTACAAAGTTTTCTTAAGTCACAGTTAATTTTTAAGCAAATTCTGAGAAACATATGATATTCTCTAATAAGAGAAACGCTATATGCATTCTTCTATATATGTATTTAAAAATTAACAACAGTATTGATATTCTCTTCTTCCACCGTTTGAAACAATGATTTCTTGTTCATTCATGATTGATTCTTAGAAAACATAGATCAAGCAGTAATCTTTATAAAGTCGAAATCTAGAAACACATATCAGTTGTCAAGCAACTTGGTGGCAAATGAAAGGGATTGGAGAAGGGTACCTTGGAGCGATTTGAAAGATAGTGATGACGACGAGGTGTCTGCAAATGCGTGGGAAGCTTCAGGAGGCAGAAACCTCGACTGAGACTTTGCGAGTGAAGATCGAAATGCGACAGGCGATGGTGATGCGGCTCTGTCTCTGGAGGCGCGAGCTGCGCGACTCTGTCACTGGAGGCTGGAAGGGGAAGCAATGAACGGCGACTGGCGACTCCTTCGGGCGAGCAGAGCCACGGCGACGGGAGAGAAAAGGTGCTTCCACGATTTTCAAATGGAAGTCACATCCTGACTTCAACCTCACTTTTCATAGCCTTTCATAAGGGCAATTTTGACTTTTCACATGGATAATGTATGACAAAATGGTCCCATGCGACTTGAGAGCAAATGTCAGAATGTTTGGGACCATTTTGTGATTAATGGTCTTGTTTGGGACTTAAAGGTCATTTTCCCTGATATATATGAATATATATTATTTAACGAGAATTATGTTTTTTTAAATCATTTTTCATCAAAATTTGCTTCTTAAACATTTATCCAAATAAATTTTTCTTTTCACAAAAAAGTCAATTTTCAAACATTTATCCAAACATAAATAAAGTCACATTTTCTAACTTATTATATCCACCTTTTAAAAAATCATTATAGGTCCATGTTCAATTCTTGTTGGAAATGTTCTTACTCCCACATTCCCCTCCTCTCATTCTACATGGATTAACTTCTGAACAGCTTAATATTTCATATAAACCATTATTATTATTATTATTATTATTATTATTATTATTAGTATTGTTGTTGTTGTTATTTTATAAAGAATCAAAAGTTTTTTTTGGGTGCAGAAATACTTGTTTGGTTTTCATGTTTGAATCATGTTACACATAAATCGAGGTAAAACTCTTCTTACATACTTACCTTGAAATCCATAAAATCACTTTCATAATGAATTCTCAAACCCGCGTGCACACGTACATACACATACAAATATACGAATGTTACAAAATGGCGCAAAAATGTAAGGTAAGGCAACGAACAAACGTATCAATCAAGAAAATGGAGTAAAACTACACACGCGAGTCTTGGAATGTTGCAAAAATGTCTTGCCATAAGATTGCCCGTTCAGCAAACAATTATCCGTTCAACGTTTAATACATCTAGGGGGAATCGGTTTGGGTGCTTCTCTGTCCCCATCCACCCCACACACATATATATTATTAATAATTAATATAATTATAATATATTTAAAATAATATATTTATATATTTAATATTTTAAATTTATTCTATTTTATTTATTTTTTATTTATGAATTATTGAATTTTTAAATATTTTTATAATAATTAAAAAAATTCTAGCATTTCCATTTTGTAAGCATATATTAAAAAAATACTTGAGATACATTTATATAATGATTAATCATACAGCAATAGCATCTTCAAATACCTTCCGCTTCTTCTGAAACTGTGAAATTTGCTCGCCATGGATAACCATCTGGTCAAATGGAATTAACATGCTGCCAATTTGTGTTGCAGGGTAAGCTCCAGTATGAGAGTCAGTAGACACATCAACAAACGTGTTTTTCCATGGAATGTTATCATTCTGTCTAGAAGCAGAAGATAAAAGATGATTCTTCCTGTCTTGCTGAGCCAAAAGATCTAACCTCAACACCAGATTCTGATGTCCATATCCATAAAAAATAAATAGAATAGAATAAATTTAAAATATTAAATATATAAATATATTATATAAATATATTTTAAATATATTAATTATTATAATTATTAATAATATATGTGTGTGTGGGGGGTGGGGACGGGGTGCTTCTCGGTTCCCATGTAGCGTCCTGATATTTACTACACTCTGATTTATTTGTGTACTACTTCTTGTTATTTACTTTGTTTTTTTTTTTTGACCAACTGTTATTTACTTTATTTTATTTTTCAGATTTTTCTTTATTATTATGCTTATCATCAGTTCCATCATTTGTGCAGTGTCCTGATACGCAATAAGTCTCTATTTCTCTTTTTCTCCATAGGACGAATTATTTATTTTTTCTATGATTAATGCTTTACTTAATTTGTATCTTCACCTTTTTAATTAAATGCATTTATAATATATGCATAACTAAAAATATTTTTAAATTTAAAGAATTAAATTAAAATTTAATATAAATTTAAATGAATACTTGATCGGCCATTGCCATAAATCAGGGCATTTAATTTAACCAAGAGTTTCAAAGTTAACAAGTTCATGTTGTCTATTTAGTTTTACAACAATTCTCAATAAAATTGCACCCTTCAATAAGATTATACACACACACACACATGATATTATAAGTTGGGTAAATTAATTTAGAAAAAATGAAAAATATATCAATTTATTTAATTTTTTAATTTCATTATAAATTTTTTGACTTATGCTTATATTAATGCATGATTGAAGGTGGTATATCTCATTTTTATGATCAGAAGGATTGGAAATAAATCAAATGGCTTGTTAGAGGCCTTTGACTTGGTCTCTTTACGCCTAATCTGACCTTTTAGTAAAAAAGTCAAATCTAAATCTATTTAAAGGTCTAATTATGTAAACAAATCAGGCATATTTCTTAAAGCGTTACCTATAAGACTGTAAACAAGTATGCTTACACATTTTAAAAAATAAAATTATATTTATATTCTATATTAAATTTATGTTATATATAATGTTTATTTCTTCATTTTTAAATTATAATTTTGAAGATATAATTATAGTATATCTCATATAATCTTATATCATATTTTTTATTATTTTATTTTGAATAATTTATATTGATTTATTTAATTTTAACCTTTTTTAAAATGCGGCTTATTTTTTTGCTTGAGGACCGTTAGCTTACTTTTTAGAATTCACGTCGGCCATAGGCCAAATTCAGGCCTAAATCATACAAAAATACAAAATAAGTAAAATCTGTTAGGGGTGAAGTATGACATGTTTCCATCTAAAAAGGTGGAGGTGGCAAGTATTTGTAGAAGTATAGAGAGCCCATGGAATAATAAAAGGAACACAAAAAATAGCAACATGGATGAAGACAACAAAATGGGAAAGAAAGTTTAGAACGTCGCATCTCGGGCTAATACTACAAGGCACAAGGAGAATGCATACAATGTTGGATTTGAGTAAGCTACTCATTGAAGTGGTAAACTCTTACAACCCATTACATTTAGACTGTTTAGTTTTGATTTTCAACGGTCCAACTATATTTTTTTAAAACTAGCAATTTTTTATTAAAAAACATTATTTAAAATATGATAATTAAGAGGTTAATTTTATTTTAGATTTTATACTCATTAAAATAAGTTTTTTCATAAAAATAATAAGTTTTAAACTAACTGGTCCTCATAGTTTCCCTCAATTCGGGTTTTGGTCTCTGTAGTTTCAAAATTCTATTTTTGGTTCCTAAAGTTTATTTCAATTGAAATCTTTAATCCTCGTAGTTTCAAAATAACCTAAATCATAAGTTTGCTTCCTATGGATACTTTTATGATTATATTTAACTAAATGAGTTCTAGATGAAGAAAGCCTTGAGTGTGTGTTTTCTTCGAGTTTGTCCACCTGGAAGATTGCCTACTGCCTTTACTACTTCATTCACATTGAAATCACACTTTTTATGATGGCTCCTTCTTGCTTGAAGGAGTAAAATGTTTAAACAAAAGTGAAGATGAGTTCATGATTCCAAATACGAGTGCAGTAAGATAGTTGAGAACTCTCAACTATTCATGGGTCAGATTGCCAAGTTGAGATTCCAATCCACTAGATAGAAAAGAAAAGTTCAGCAATCAAAATGATCTACAGTTTATTCAAGAGCAATAATGTCTCATCTGAATGCACTAATGAACATGAGTTTGCCAATGCACTGAGTGGTTAAATGCCTCTAATCGATGTACACTACACTGAGGTATAAAGATCAGAGGAAAGAATTAATGCATAAATCTCCCTATGTATTCAGTAGATCCAGTACAGCTTCATCCTCCGGGTGGATCGATGGAGTTAGCTTCTCATCGCTGGAAAACGCTCTTCATCTGTGCCCCAAGTTACTGCCATGGCGTCTTTCAATCTTATGCCCACAGCTTCCCGTTAGATCTGGAACACTTCCTTCTTTCGCTCTGTATCTATCTCTACTCCAAACGTGTGAATGAATCTGATGGAATGGGTCTCTGCACTGCAGAACTGACTCGTCCACCGTCCAGAGAGATGTCCACTGGATCGAAGAATGTCCCCGGATAAAAGGATCCGCCCTCGGATAAGTCGTTGCTTCCAGCTTAGTTCGTTGCTGCCAGCTGTCATTTTTTCCGTTCATTCCCAACAGAATTGGTTCCATTTTCTTCCCTCATTGGCTGATTTATTGCAACTACTCTTTACTTCATTAACCCAAGATGATGCGTTTTCATACGTCCTGCATTTCAGCAAAATATGATGCAATCACAGTATGTAAAATAATAGGTCGTCCATACTCCATTTAGCAGTAAAATGACACAATATAGCCATAAAAAATCCTCAAATCTGCCTAACTAAACATATGAAAGTATGATCACATCAACGTGTCGCTGACATGGCATGATGACTGGATATGATTAATGCTTACGCGGACTTGTTAAAACTATTTTTTGGTCCATATAGTTTAGCCTGATTTATGTCTTGATCCCTGAAGTTTAAAAGTAATGGTTTTGATCATTTAAGTTTACTCAGTTGAAAATTGTTAGTCATCATAATTTTAAAAGGATTTAAATCCGACATTAACACTGTTAATTTTGTTTATGTGTCATTGACTCCATTAATTATGATGGAATAGCTTAATAACCCAAAAATCTGACATTTTACTTTTAATAAATAACTAATTTCATTGAGTTTGTCACCATAAAACTCAACAGTTATACATACTTGTCCGACACATTTTGATTACGCTTTTTGAAAAGGAATATCAACTGTAACAATTCCATCTTCATATCAAGATGTCTAATGAGAAAACGAGAAAATATGAAAAATCAATTTTATTTATTTCATATTTTCGCTCATGAAAAATGAGTCGAATTCTACAGGATCAAACCTGTTGGACATGGTCCTTGCGAATTGGATCATCTATATAATATACAAAAAGGAACTCTAAATATTTGAGATATTTCTCTTTGAATGAAATCTAAATTTCAGCGACAGTTTTATTAGATATTTTGACATAGAGACAGAATTGTTAGAGCATATATTCCTTTTTAAAGGGTAGAATCAAAATATAGTGTCGAATAAGTATGTGTAATTATTGAGTTTATATGGTGGTGAATTCAATAGAGTCATTTATTAATAGTGAAATACAATATTTCTAGGTTACTATACTATTTCACCATAATTAACATAATCAATGACACATAAGTAAAATCAACGGTGTTAGTATCATGTTTAAGTCCTTTTGAAACTGCAAGGACTAACAGTTTTTGACAGAATAAACTTGAGGACCAAAATATAAATAATAGCAAACTATAGAGATAAAAAATAGGTTCAACCAATCAGCGTAAACATTGACCATATCCAGTCATCAGCCACGTCAGCAAGAATAACAGTGTTAGTGACATGCTAGCAATTTTAATGGTTTTAACCTATGATTTATGTTTTTTTGAAACTATAGGGACTAATGATTTTAGACAGATTAAACTTCAGAGACAAAAATACAACGTTGAAACTATAAGAACCAGAACACAATTTGAGAGAAACTATTAATAAGGAACTATAAGAACCAGAACACAATTTGAAACTATAAGAACCAGAACACAAGTTGAACCGGACCAAAAGTTAGTTTAACCCCAAAAAAAAAAAGAGATTTGGCCCATCTAAATCATATCTAGACGGTCCATATCAAATGGGTTGGGAGAACTCACCACTTTTGATGAGCAACTTAAGTAGTTCCCAACTTAAGGGGATTGCAAGCAATTTTATACTCCCTTGGATTGTTTTTTATAAACAACACCTACCTAACTCACACAAAATTAGCTGTTGATTAAAATTGATTTATTTTGGCAAAAAGGTTAAAATTAATTTAAAATAATAAATACGTAAGAGATGTATTTTTTCAATCACACCCCAATATAAAGATAATAAGTGTGTGAGAGAATATGTGGGAAAATAAAAAAGAGAATTAGTAGAAAAAAGATATGAGAAAGACGTATAATTAATTGGGGGTAAAAATAAAAAAATGTATTAAATCTTAAACAAAATCAAATCGTTACTTATTTAATGCTGATTATAAATAGGATTAGGTGGTGTAATTTTTATTAGCCATGTAGGTAAGGTCAAAAACACAAGGATGTGACTTTTCATTAATTAAGATTTTAGTACAAGAAAAAACAAAGCTTGGGGAGAAAGCTTTCTTTGAGGGCCCATCATGATATACTTAAAAATTGAATTAATACATAATAAATAGAACGGCTAAGTTAGTTTTTAGTTTTTCTTTTGACGAATGTTCGTTTGACTACAGAGATCTTCAACGCCGTACCAGCCTCGACCACAGATTTGGTGGTAGGACAAAAGTAAAAAATTGTTCATTGGTCAATATTCCAAAAAGAATGAAAAATGACTTACCACAATATTTTAATATTTATGTTTGGGAAACAATTTTTTTCAACGGTACATGTAAATCAAGACAAAAATATTTTAAAATTTATAAAAAATATCTTAAAATCCGTAAAATTATCTCGAAATACTTGAAATCCGTAACTCATTTCTTCCTGCGGATTTCCAAGCACACACAATATTAGGAAGAATTTTGGGATGAAAAAAGTAAAATATCATGAAGAATCCACTATCACAAAGATTTCTCTGGTTTTCTTTTTCTTGAAGCAAAATCTAATGAAGCAAAACTTGCCGGCTCTATTATTTTATTTTTTAAC
>JANTPZ010099812.1:0-16591 GCA_025593235.1 Vachellia pachyceras
CAAATCCAAGCTCTAGAAGATCAAAATAAAAATAAAAATTACCTGACTTGCAGTAAATCTCCCCACGAAAAGCAAGATTATACTGACCAAACCCAGCTCGGAACTCTGATGGGCCAGATGGTAAAGATAACTACAAACTTAATATTTCACAAGCTTATGCTCTTTTCGTTGGATTGATGTGGAGGAGGAGAGGGGACGGAGAGAGATAGCGACGTGTTGATCATTCATTCTAATCTCAAGACGTCGTCTTCTGCAAAAATCTTCCCCTTTCCGAGAACAAATGATTTTTTAATTAATATTTAATAATGCTCAGTGGTTTGACACGAATTATATTTTTCTGTGCAAATTATTATTTTCCGCCTCCAAAATCTTTTTCTCCGCCATTTGTTGTGTCAGAGATATACTGACACTGTATTACAGTAATCACGCCGCTCTCTAGCGAATCACGTTTCAGAGCGTAGGTAGTGTAAAGCTCTTCTTAATTTTTATATATTTATACATTTTTCAGGGAGAATGATGACCGGAAACCTTTAAAAATATTATATAAAATAAGGAATAGTAATTAGGTTGTAACATTATACTCCTCCAATACGTTTTATTAAAAAAATTGTTAAATAACGATTAGAATTAGTTAAAAGTAATAAGATATAAAATTGTTTTTAAACATACTCCTATCTATGAATATAACGAGTGATAAAAAGAATGAGTGGAAAAATATGGAAGGAAACAAGTGGGGCAAATGAAAGAAACATGTAATTAATTGAGATTAAAGATGGAAAAATGCATTAAATTTTTAATTAAAATAAAAATGTTATCTATATATAATCAAACTTACGAGAGGGAATATTACTTATAAGTAAGACTATTTCTAAGTAACAATTATTAAAATAATAAACTTTTAATTAAAATTGAATAAAACGTAAAAGAAAAGTAATCTTTTAATCTTTCAAATTTTAATTCATCCGTTCTGAACTATAACTTGATACTACTAAGTCTTTATACTTTTGACTCGTCGAGTTTTGAATCTTTCAACATTTAATAATTTAATACTACTTGGCCAAAAATATTACTTAACCCCCATTAAAAATTGTACAAATTTTTAATTTCTTTTATCAAAATTACCCGCATATTATCTTAATTTTCAAAAGTTATATAGCCTTCTTCCGGAGCCAAAAAAAAACAAATTATACAAATTTCTCCAATCTAAAATCCTTTTATTTTTAAATAAGGGTTAATTGTCATTATATTCCCTTTATAAAGAAATCGTAATCATTTATTATCCATAATCTGTGTTTTTGGATGGGTATCCTCAGGCCCAAAAAGGCTTTTTCAACCCAAGACATTGTAAAATGGGAAATTTACTGTTTAGTCCTAAATAAGGGATTTATTTATCAAATGGTCCCAAATTTTAAAATATTTAACAAATGGTCCCATTAACAACACCATGCGCTGCATTGGTGTTGTCAAAGAGACCATTTATTAAATATTTTAAAATTTAGGACCATTTAATAAATATGTTTACTATATGAGACTAAACAGTTAATTACCCCTTTTAAAATTGATAGGCATATTTGACAAAGCGTTGAAAAATGAGTTATCATGGAAAAGGCATTCAAGGCGGAAGGAGGAAAGAGTCTCATATCAGTGGTCCAACGTTCCAACTGGTCTCATCCCTGTCATTTGTTTTGAATAATAAAAAATAATTTGTTAAAATTGACGGATGGGTAATAGTTTTATCTCATGTTCCATATATACTTTTTCAAAGGTCAATCTATTAAAGTATACTTTTGAACTTTTATCCTTTAAATTTAAATAAAGTTTCAATTTAGTTCCTTAAATTTAAAAAGCGCACTTGTAATCCTTTGCCCCTATTTGAATGGAAGAAGATAAAGAGGAAAGAAAACTTAAAGAGAAAATATATGGAGTAATAAGTTTTCCTTATTTAGATAGGAGAGAAAAAGTGAGAATAATGAAAAGTTGGAAAGAAAGACCTTTTTCCTTATCTACCCACATGGTCTTTATTGCTTTTTTTCTATTTTAAACCACTAAGTTTGATATATAATTTTTTAAAAATTCTAACGGTGACTTCCTTTTTTTTTAAATGTATTTTAATATCTAATTTATTTTTCTAAAACCTTGAAACAAAAAAATATGTTATATTTTTACATGAATTATTTTGTTTTGAAATATAATAACATGAAAATCTACCTTTAATAAAAAACGGTTTTAATTTATTTAATTATATTAATGTTAATATAATTTTTAATTATCGTATTTAATTTGAAATTATACTTTATATATTTTAAAGATATTTTAGTTATTCAACTATTTATTTAAAATATGTTTATCTAAGGATATTTTATTAATTCAACTATTTACTCATTTTTTCCTCTCTATTTTCTCTTGTCCATCCAAGTATATTGATTAATAATATTTTCTCTTCTCCCCATTTTCTCTCGTTTCAACTTTTATTTCCATTCAAGTGGAGCATTAATCTAACGCTGTTGTGTTCTCTTAAATAATATACATTTTTATTTTTTTATCTTTTTAATATTCAACTAATTAATTTTTATTAACATTTTTATTTTTTTATCATTTTAGTTTCAATTAATTAATATTCAACATACATTTTATTAAATAATTTACATTTTTATTTTTATCATTTTATTTCTTTCCTAATTTTATCACAATATATGAAATAATATATATATATGTGTGTGTGTATTATTTAATGAATTTCATATCCTTTTAAATAATTTTCACTAAAAGTCACTTTTCCAACTTTTATTTAAACAAGTTTTCCATTTCCCAAAAAATTATTTTTCCAATGATTATCCGAATATAAATCAAATTACATCATCTAACTTTTATTAAAAGTAATTTTATAAAATGCAATCAGGATAAAAGTTACTTCTCTCCTTGCTTATCCAAACATATCAAAGTTACTTCTAGTAGAAGTCATGATCACTAGAAGTCTTTTTTATAATAGTTTTTACGGATTCCGAGGTAAAACAGATTTCAAAACCTTGGTTTTAAAAGATTGTGTTTGGGAAGTTATTGATTTTTTACGGAGTTCAAAGCAAAAAGTAGATAGGAAAGAGGAGAGAGAAAATTTATTAGAAGAGAGTGTGTGATTTGACAAGAAAATAACATTTTTAAAATCTATATTTCAAACCGAGATTTTGTATTCAAAATAGCTTTTCTAAAAAATGTGAAAACTTGGACAAAATCTAGATTTAGAGTAAAGCCTAAGTTTTAAAATTAAATTTAAATTTTAGGAAGATAAACCAAATAAACTCAAAAACATAAATACAATGATTAAATTTGTATAAAAGCAGTTGGGCTTGAGGCCTCGTCCTTTTGCCAAAAAATATTTGCATAAAAACAGAAACCCCAAAAGAGTATTACTTCATGCATGATATCATTTTGATTATTATGTAGGACTTGATCGTCTCCTTTAAATGTCTTGTTAGATACACACGTACTCATATCAAAATTAAAAGTTTATTTGATATGTTTGTAAAGTGTTATGATTTGAAACATTTAACTCATTTAAATCAATAGAGGTTTCTCTTTTGAACTCAGGAAGATTCTAGTTAAACAAAAACACATTTATCTTTCACGTCATTGTACGTATAAATAGCCACATCTATCCCTTGGATAACGTGTGTGTTTGGTAAAGTGGTTGGAGAAGTCAAATGCACGTTTAACAGTGTTTTTCCGTAAAATGAAATTATCTCTTTCATATATTTATCTCGACTTACGTAAAAGTATTTCTTTACTGCGTTTTTAAACGGGCACAACATTTTGTGGGTTTGAAATTAATAATTTATTTGGATTATTAGATTATATTATACTATTAGACAAAAGTTAAGTGCTCAGCTGTTACTGGGCTGTGTTTTGACTAAAATTGTTGGTTCTGACTTTAGGTTACAAAACTGTTACTTCACGTGTGGAAATTATACTGCAAGTTCATGAACTTCAAGCCATATCATACTTAATTTTCTGACTAATTAATGGAGGTATATTATTCTAGTTAGTGGACACGTTTAGTAATATGGTAGAGAAATACTTTTACGTAAGTCGAGGTAAATATGTGAGGGAGAGGTTATTCCGTTTTACGGAAAACCCTGTTGAACGTGCGTTTAACTTTCTCAAACATTGTCACAAACATGTCCAGTAATTCATGATATATTCAATATATTTTTAAATTTCTACAATTGGTTCTTTTTTTTTTTGTACAGATTTCTTTAATTGATTATCATTGTAAAATGTTCCATGATAACCAAAACAAATTAGTTTTTTTAAAAAAAAATTGGGGTTACAAGTACCGCGAACAAATCTATAACCTTCCATTTACATAAGAATTAACTCTATTTTGCCCATGAAATACTTTTTTGAAACTCAAATATGCTTATTCACACACACGCATATTCATTTTTAAATGTTAATTTTAAATATATACATAATTACATATGTATATTTTCGATATTCATATCTTACAATTTTCAAATTTGAAATATTCGACGCATCGCACCTACCATACCCATATTTGTACATAATAGGTGACAAGTATTGGATATTTTTTATTTTAATCATAGGAAATGTTTCCTTTTCAGTAAATGTAATTCAACATAATTTGATAAAAAATAATTAATAAAACCAAATTATTATAGCTCAAGATTTTGAATTATAACGTGCAACATGCTTCCACTTTATGGAATCATATACAAATCCTAGATCCAATCTCATATATCTTACAAGACAATTTTTGGGGATTAATACAATATTTAATCCCTTAAATTTACCAACATTATAGTTTTAAACCCTCAATTATCATTTTATTTAAAATATTACCCCCTTATAATTTAATAAAAATCTAGACCATTTTACCTCATTAGGGATTAAAATCACTGGTTTTAAACTTCAGGGTCCAAATATTGTATTAACACTTCTGGTTATGTATAAATTGCCCTCCTTTTATTTAAAGTGTAAACTACTTGAATCTACCCAGATGTTTTGCTTATTTGTGAAATAAGCCCTTCTACAAGGGTATATTAAATAAAAACCAACAAAATATAATTAAATACCTAGTTTTGTATATATAAAACATTGTAAAATTACTCAAAAATTCCCCATTGCAAAAATTATCATGAGAAGATACCTAAAGGTCCATGTCATTACAAGGGTATATTAAATAAAAACCAACAAAATATAATTAAATACCTACATTTGTATATATAAAACATTGTAAAATTACTGAAAAATTCCCCATTGCAAAAATTATCATGAGAAGATACCTAAAGGTCCATGTCATTACAAGGTATATTAAATAAAAACCAACAAAATATAATTAAATACCTACATCTGTATCTTCTGTTACAAATGTATTCTTGTGTTTTACACACGGTTAAAAATAAGTTGCTCATACATACATGTATAGAGAAGAATTATATCCCTTGAAAATACCCAAAGTCTTTATGCTGGTTGTTTAGTTTTTATCGTTATATTTAGGTTAGGTCCGTAGATTTAGGTCCTTAGATGTTTTATTTCATGTACTGAACTCTGTTTCATTTTAATTCATTGAAAGTATATTCAATTAAAAAAAAACCATCAAATAATGTCAGAAGGTATCTAGTAAAACTTATAATGGACAACATGATATAACATAAAAAATTAAAATCAAAACTTTGGTCATGATGATTAATGTTGATGAGCATCAATCATTACCAGAAAAATACCATTTAGCGACGGAAAATTCGTCACTAAATGATTATTTTTCGTCAATAAAACGAGGGTTGCTAATATTTTATGTTGCTAAATGGAAGTTTTCTGAAGGAAAATAGCCATTTAACGATGGATTTTTCCGTCGCTAAATGTTACTTTTCTGACAGTGAATAAGAGTAATTTGAACCAGATAAAAAAGAGCAATTTAAAAAAATTAACAAAAAATAGAAATAGATCGTACGGTCATAACCAAAATTAAGTTTACAAGTAGGTCCTATGTTAAACAATCTTTAGGGCTTGTTTAGAAGCCCGTTTGAGAATATCTTTTACAGAGTTTGAGGCAAAACCTAGTATTGGAGAATATATGTGAAAGAATAGCTTTTACGGATTCCGAGGTAAAAACTAGGTTTTGAAAAGTAATTATGTTTGGAAAGTTATTTGCTTTTACGGAGTTCGAGATAAAATTTAAGTGGAAAAGAAGAAAGAGGAAGAAAGAAAATATTAAAGAGAAAATTTATTAGGAGAGAGTGTATGATTTGACAAAAAATATATTTTTCAAAACCTAGATTTCAAACTGATTTTTTTATCTAAAATAGCTTTTTTAAAAAAATTTTATATTTAAAAAAAACTTAAGTTTTAGGTTAAAATCTATGTTTTATCACAATACCTAAATTTAGCAACTGCGATGCAAACATACTTCATGAGACTACAAATTTGGATCCTCTAAGATACCGTGGGGGAGAGGGAGGGGATTAATTCCACTTTTAATTAATGTACAAACAGATTGTGTCACCCACATTTTTCTTTCTATCTCCATTTCAACTCCTTTTGGTACGTAAAGTATCTAAGAATTCTTTAATATAAGAATACGTTGATTTTTGTAGAAAATTAAATAATTTAAATAAATTTTCTAATTATTATATATATTTTAAAATATTTTTGCATGTTATTATATTATATATCAATAATAAATATTTCAATTAACTAGTTTTATTAATTTCATTAAAAAAAGTCAACAGAAACAGAAGGTAGTGTGTGTATTCTAATTAATATCCGAAGGAAATGAGCAAAAATGTGAATCCGACAAATGATTAATTTTCCCATACGAAAACTGAATCACAAAACAAACTTCGTTTATATATTACACATCAAAGTCAACCGAGGATGAGATTTTTATTTTTAGAGATAGAGACTTGTGTTCATGATACAGACAGAAAAGAGAAATGAGGGAGCTAGTCAGTTTTTACTCTGGTTATGTATAAACTGCCCTCCTTTTTATTCAAACTGTAAACTACTTGAATCTACCCATATGTTTTGCTTGTTTGTGAAATAAGCAACTACTTTACCAAGGGTATATTAGATAAAAACCTGCAAAATCTAAATTTGTACATATAAAAAATAGTAAAATTACTAATAAATGACACATCGCAAAACTTTTTTGTCAGAAGATACTAAAGACCTGTTTCATTTTAACTGTATGCAGCATATCTTATATTACATGTATCTTGTGTTTCACACATTGTTAAAGGTAAGTTGCACACGCATACATAGAGAAGAATTATATTAGCTGAAAGTATGCTGCAAGTGGGCCATTAATGGCTCGTTTCGTATGCTGAAATTGATTTTAATAGAAATGAAAATGGAGATAAAAATGGAACTAGAAATGGAGATGGAGATGGAAATAGATATAAACATGGAAAAAAAAGAGGGGTAAAAAAATCAATTCTATGGAATTGAATACAATTCCATGAGTTACATCATGGAAATCATTTCTACCCATTTTGAATTCTATTTCCATTTCCAATTTCACCATACCAAACATATGAAATGAATTCCACCATACCAAACATGCCCTAAGTAAATTGATCAAATGCCTTCTGCAATAGATTTTGCAATTGGTGATTTTTTAAAAGCAATTTTTCCTAAAAAAATCATATATCAATCAATAGTCAATAAACATGTGAAATTTATAAGACATCAAAGCCCAAAAAATCCAACACAAGTTGATCGTTGAACACTGGGTCCACCAACCAATCCGGAGCAGCTTCTTCCTCTTCTTCTTTAGGCTTAGGACCCACCACCCTCCATTGTTGTTCATCATGCTCCATAGAATAAGAAGAGGAAGAGGAAAAAGAACACTTCATTATAAGTTCATAACCATCATCGTTCTCATCACGAGCTTCCTCCATGAAACTAGCTTCTGCAACATTGGAATATTTCCCTGTGAGCTTCTGCACAAGAGCCCTAAAGTTCGAAGCACTTGTCTTCACCTTCATAGGGCTTGATATGTACGTCACTTTTAAGCCCTTCTCGCTCTTCTGATGATGCCTTCTGTTCTTCATATCAGATCAGAACACAGTATTAGATATTCCAAAAATTTAGGAAATAATAATATAATTAAGCTGGTTTTGATGTTGATGATGATGCAAAACCCTTGACATGAACATGTATTTATATGATGTGAATGATGATGATAGCTTCCAAAGGTAAGCTTCCAGGAAAGTGGTGAGATTGAAGTGATTGGAAGAAGCAATTAAAAAAAAACCAAAGAAGGAAGAACAAGTTATTTATATAGAAGAGTCCTATGTGGCTGCTTACTGAGAGGACCCGGAACCCAGCTTGGAGATTTTTCTCTCTGTTTTTTTTGGTCTTTAAGTTTTTTTTTTGTCTCTGTTACGTTCAACAATCATCTTCAAGTTTTGTATACTGTAGTTGATTTTTTTATTAAATATAATATAATATAGGCAAAAGTGGACATTTAGTTGTTTTTTTTTACCTGAAGGACATTTAGTTGTTTAACTTAACACATTGTGAGTTTTTATTTTTCTAACCCTAACACTGTTTACAAAATATGTTGATATTACAATTTTTAATAAATGTCAATATTATCGTAAGTTTAATTCATTAAAAATAATGATTGGCATAAAAAAATCATCATTTGAGACTAACAGCGTTAGCTAGGTAATAATTAAAAGTATACTGCTTTATAAAATCAAGAGATGAAACTGAAATCTTCTGTCAAGTTATAATCTAAAAGTACATTTTTGCCTTCAATATATATAGAACATTTAAAAAACATGCTTTAAGAGAACTTAAAAATTTCATATAAAATCATAATGATACTAAAGATAAAGTTTGATGCATACGTTGATTCAAAAATATTATATTTTACTCCTTCCTATCTATAGTGCAAGACATTTTCTTCATGTTATTGTTGGTTCAGAATGTAGGATAATTCGTAGTTTTAAGAAATAAATTTTCATTTTTATTTGTAAGCTAAGTAATAATGCATGAGAAATCATGAGTATTCGTTGTATATGTTAATTTTAAAGGGTATTTAATATTATGTATATGCTTGTATTTAATAAGAATAGTGATACATAGAAAAAACTAATTTGATGTTAGAGCTTGGTGCAGTTAATATAATAATAAGGGTAAAAATTAAAATTTTAAATTTTTAATATAAAAATGATTTAGTTAGAAATGATTCATATTTAAAATTAGGGAAAATATATTATATATCATTGAAAGAGAGAGAAATCATATTGGGCATATTTGTTAAAACTTTTAGAAAAGCCAAACGTACGTTCCACAGTATTTTTCTACAAAACAAAATAATCTCCTTCACATATTTACATTGACTGACGTAAAAGTACTTATCTACGCATTCTCAAACGAGTACAATATTATTAGGTCCCAAGCAACAGAATTAACCACGAAATAGTCCCAAATATTCACAAAATTACCATAAGATCCCAGGAGTAACTGTTGAGGTTGTTATTAACAAATTTACTAACCTTTATTAACAACCTCAGCAGCTACTCCTAAGATCTTATAGTAATTTTGTAAATTTTTAGAATCATTTTGTGATCACTTACCGGGGACCTCTGGATAATTTTCTCGTATTATATCTTTGGGAGGAAGCAAAAAGCTTCTAAGGGTCTAGAGCGTAGACTTGATATGTGATCCCCATTGTTCGATCTTATATTGTGTGGTCTGTGTTCACCGAACAAAATAGTGGCCACGTACATGCGCAGCCAAAGATGACCATCAATGTTTTATATCTTGTTCGAAGAATATATTAAGGTGAAATTTCACTTATGATTCTAATTTTATATAATCTAATTATATAAATAAAAATTTAAAAATATATATTATATTAAAATAATTTCTTTGAATTTTTAATCTTTAAAAAAGTCCGTTCACTCTTATAATTAAGGTAAGATGTAGTATATTTTAATATTGATATTTTTAGTGCATAGATGCTATCATAGCAGCATTGGTTTTTAATGTAAGAATTATTTAATTTTTTTTAGAGAGATTAAGGAAGATAAATAAATCATCTTTAAGAATTTCAATTTATTTTTCTATGAACTAATTTATCTTATTTATAAATTTATATATATATTCTAATTATATATATAAATAAATAATTTTAAGTAATTTATTTAACTTCTTTAATTTTAAAAAAATTTAACCTACTGCTATATTAAGAAACCGGAAGTAGTAGATATATAACTAATGTTGTCAATATACACAGAATAAATCTTTTGAACTTAGTATTGTTATCTTTTGAGTTAAAATTTTTTTAAAAAAATTCTAAATAAAAGAGAACATGTTACAATTTTAAATGTAATAAATTGTTTTAATAAAATCTTGACGATAATTTTGATCTTCTATTTAAATTTGAGTTCTATGATAGGCGTGAGTTGTTTTCAATGTTTAGGATGCCTCTTCTCAAAATACCTTTTTTAATTATTAGGTGAAATTTAAACTCAGTTTTCTCATCTCCTGAATTATATTGTTTATGAGTATAGAAATTTCTTTTTTTTTATATAACATAAAAATGGAAGAAAGATTAACTATTATATTTTACAACTGTGTGTGGGCTCCCTAACTAGGTGTTTGGAGAAACTTGTTTTTCCATATTACGTATAAAATCGAGATAAAACTTTTTTCATATACCCACTTCAGTTTGTTTAAAAGCATTTTTCCGCGGGCACTAAAATGGTTTGCATACGTGGCCAACAAGGCGTGATGTACTCATAATTCATTTATATGGGTGGGGGAGGGGATAAAAAGTGGTAGGAAAAGATAAGTAAAGAGACCATCTTGTTTTGTTTGGGTGAAAGGGAGGTAAGATATAATATTTTTAATAATCCCTTATTTGATTAAATTAATGTAATAATATTTTCACAATACATTTTTATTTATAATACTATATTTTAATTATAATAATATAATTTTTTTTCCTAATTGAAGTTGCAAAAACATATTTTTATTTATTATTAATTGCACGATAACATTTTTCTCTCCAGTGGAATAATGGAATAGCATAAAATCTTGGAGATAAAACTGTTAAAAATTTCGGTTCTCCTAGCTTTAAAAAAAACCCAAATTTAGAATGGAGTCAAAACGGGGTATGTGAGAGGAGGAGGGGATGGATTTGGACTCCTATCTCCTCCAAACTTTTAAACCAAGTAAGAGGAGGGGAGCATTTTCCCTCCCTTCCAATCAAGTACATCTTTAGTGGGTTTGTTTGGAAACGTGTTAGAGAAGTATTTTTACAGAAATCAAGGTAAATATATGGAGAAGATTATCTTGTTTTGTGAAAAACACTGTTGAATGTACGTTTAACTTTTGAAAATATTGTTCTAAACAAGCCTAGTGAAACTTGAACCTTGATCTTATAGTTATCCAAAATTTAAAGGTCATCGAGTCACTATATTTACTTGGTATATATATTACAATATACTTCATCTGATCTTTCTTACTTCTCTTGTTTTATTTATAAATCATTTTGAATATGTTTCACCCACATTAAAGAAAATATTAAATCTAATTAACTCTATTTTAAAATCCAACAACTTTCCAATCTGCATTTTGTTAAATAAATTTGCTAGGTCTTGTTAATTACAAAAACATAGAAAAGAAATCTTTGGTTCTATTTATAATTTACATTATTAAATTTTTATATAAATGTAAAATTATACCATTTATTTATTATTATGTTGATTTTATTCTCATGGATATATTGTATATTAAATACTGATAAATTTAAAAATTTATTGAATTTTAAAGTATGGTTAACAAAGTTTAAAATTTTTTATTAGTTTGTGTGCAACATATTAAAATTGATTTATATAAATAGGATTGGAGAAGTATAAGGTAATTATATATTTGCCATATAAAAGTTGTTTATTCCTGTTGGATAGTTGTTAGTGAAGTTTTTCTGACAAACAACTACCTTATTAGAATTAGTTATCGATCAATTATACATGGAAAAAATTGTTAATTTCGATAAAAAAAATTGTTATATGAGATTTTCATCTTCATATACTAGTGACTACTAAACTTTTGAAATGCAGTTTTGTCAACTAAACTACTCTGGTGAGCCAGTAAAAAAAATGACAACTTTGATATAACAAATTGGTAACTATCTTTCAATTGTTTATGGATAAAAAAAGCAAATAAATAAATAAATCATTTTCTCCAAGACATAAGTTAAAAGTTAAACTTCTAATTGCATTTTCTCCAAGATGTAATAACTTAGAAGTTTCTTGGAACAAAATGATATATAAGAAATTTCCACAAATGTGAACACAAATGTTCAGTGAGACAAATTAAATGGCAAAGTGATCACAGTTGGATGGAATAGAAAACAAATTAATTAAAGGAATTCAAACTAGGGGATAAGATAAATTTTTGTTTTGTAGTCAAATGAAGGATGGGATTAGACATGTTTAGCTCATTTTTTGAGCTCTATTCAATTCACACACTCAATATCTGGGATTCTAGATTTTAGTCAAAACGATGAATATATTTAATGGAGTAGATATCATTGTTTTGACTAACCTTTTTTTTTTAATTTTTATTTACCTATCTCAGATGATTACCCCCCGTTTTTAACCTTGATATCCATGGTATTTGATACGGTGGCTAGTTATGAGATTGGATTTTTGGTTTATTACCAAAAAAATGCCATTTATCCGTCGTTAAATGGCTATTTTCCATCAAAAAATTTTCATTTAACGACGGAAAATATTAGCGATATTCATTTTAATGACCGATTTTCTGTTACTAAATGACATTTTTTTGGTAATATTGTTACATTACAACAAACGGCCACATCCCCATCCCCATCCCCATCCCCATCCCTTCCCAGCAAACAAAAGTCATGACCTCCCTCTTTTAAATTTGCATGTTTGGGATAATGTTCGTAAAGTACCTTCATATAAGTTGAGATAAATTTTGTTGGAAAAGTGATTTATACCTCTAATCCAAATAGGCACTAAACCAAATACATTCTAATCGGCTAAAACTCCTTATCGACACCAAAGCCTAATATTGTCAGAAAATAATACAATCTAATGTAGAGCTCACTGCCTATAATTAATGAATGCCCAGTTTGTCATAGTTACAAAAGCATATTCAAATTTTTCTCGTATATTGTAAATTAATTTAGAAAACTCTAATGCCAATGGGCATGTAAGGACTCATAAATAGCTCAAATGTGAACATGAATTGGTGATGCGTGAATCAAAGGAGAGTGTAATTTTCTGGGAAAGTCCCTGAACCAGAAAATGGTATTTGATAATGGATATGTCATGTATGAAATGGCCAGTGGGATATATATATGTGTGTGTGTGTGTACACACACGTGAGTGTATAGCAATCAAAAGAAATTAAAAAGAAGATTCCGTGAAGGGAAATGCATGGTCCCCTTTTTTTCCTCCAAGAAATGCATGGTCAAGTCAATAACAACAATGCGCACTGATTGCGGTGTTTCACACACGACTTATGCGTAACTTAGCAGCCACGGGAATGTCCATATCATTCATTGTTCTGGAAATTTAATTGAATTGAACCAATAGTTTGTATGAAACAAAACACAATCATGAAACGGTGTCTCATTGGAGGAAAAAAGAAAGATAAATGGGTAAATAGTTTTTACCTGAAAATTTTACTTGATAAAAAGAACCTGAATTATACAGTATTTATGTGCTTTCTTTCTCTAAGTATATGAAAATTTATAACTATTTAGAGCTGTTTTGGTTGGCTAATTCTAGGATGAAAACAGAGAATTTAAACTTTTTATCAGTGGCAAGAAAGATAGGAATCGAATTTCTAATGGGTGGTGATTTTTCCTTAAATATAGGAAGAGTTTTTGCCACCAAGGGTGGAATCTGATTTTCAACTGTAGATAGGAAAATCTGAAAAACAAATTTGCTCAAATTTTGATGTCACTGGTTCATCTTCTTCATCACCATCGCTTGCATGGAAGTGAACCAGGTGCGTTCGATGTGCTGGAACAGGTGAACTTTGAGTGTGCAAAGTAGAAAAGGCGGGAACAAGGGTTGTGTTTTTTGACCTACGAAGCATATCAAGAGTTAACAAATGTTATATATAATTTGTGTAATATATGTTGATTATGTATATATGAATGAAGAAAATATATATTTCAATGTTGAAATAAATGAGTTAGATAATTGTTTTTCAAATTCGTGTTTGGGTGATTGTTTTGTTGGTTAGCTGAAAACATGGGTAAATACAGTGTTATTTTTTCAGACTTTGAATGAATGCAAGTGATGTGCTAATGAAAAACCAGGAGGTAAGTAGCCTTTTCAATATTCAAAAAATTTCTTTCAAAGTTGTCTTGGGTTCGAGTATCCGGAAGAGTAGTGTGGCTGTGTTTGTGGTTGGATATGTTTCTGTAAGCATAGTTGACAGGGGCGGAGGTAGGTAGTGGTGAAGGTGGGCAAATGCCCCCACTCAAATTTTGGGATTTATGTAAATAACTATTGGACTTTTTATTTTGCACCCACTGTATTTTAAAATTTAAACCCACTCAAATTATTTATATTAGCAAGCCTAATTCAAAGCAATAAATATCATTACAATTCAAAAGTATTGCAAAGATGCTAGTTGAGACTAGAAGGCATATTGTTTATCCACTTGTTTTCCTTCTTTTGAAGTTAGCAATGTTGTTACCTGTTGCCACAACATTTGGAGAAAGAGCATTTTCTACCATGAAGATTGTGAAAAGTCGATTGCGTAATTGAATGGGAGATGCATGGATGAATAATTGTTTAGTTACTTATATTAAAAAAGATATTTTCAATAGTATTGATAATGAGTTGATTGTTCAAATATTTCAAAATATGAGATTATGCCGGGGACAATTGTAAGGTATGCAATATGCAATTATATATGCAAAAAATTTTATATGGTTTTAGCATTTATACACTTATTTTTACATGATAATTACTATTATCATTTACTAAAAATAAAAAACTGCCCCCACTGATGGAAGGTCCTGGCTCCGCCACTGATAGTTGATTGTATGAGAGGTTTGAGACTGCATGTTGCAAAGTTCATATGTCATTATAGTGAGACTAGGTGTAACTTGAGCCTTAACAGAGAATCTTTCAATCCAAGGAGGGTCACCTTTGTTTTCACTTGGCTTGTTGAATGGATAGTGTATGCTATTAGGTGGAAAAGAGAAGTAATGGAAGTTCATATTGCTAAATTTAGGTTTGCTGAAACTTTTTCTGCAAATAGCTTTAGTGGATTTGAGGTAGTCTCCTTTCGGTTGTTGGATGCTGTTTTGGTGGTTTCTATTTTAAAGGATAGTTAACACAATGCCCTAGCTAGAATTATTACTTTGAGCTGTTCAGTGGATTTGTACATGCGGTTCATCTGGGGCGTGACTTTTACCTGTTCAGTGTGAATGCTTACACTGTTCTTATTCCGGCAGCTCTTGTGCCTGTCCTGCATGTATGAAAACACTGTTCAACTTTGGGTTGGAGTGATGATTCTATCTGGTATTATCAGGATGTTTGTGTCCTTCTAACTAGCTTGATGATTATTGCCCTCCTTGAGGTTTCTCCCTTAAGGAATTTGATCAGGAACCATTTCTTTATATGGATTTTGTTGAAAGCATATTTGGATTCTGTTGATCAGGAACCATTTCTTTGGATGGATCTTACCCCACTAATCGGGTATCTCTAGCTCCGTTACAGTCAAAGGCATTTTGGATGGTTGATGTTAGAGTTTTATCTTTGTAGTATTCGGGCGTACCTGACAAGTCAAACATATATTGCAGATACCTACGCAGAATACGAATCACAGGAGCGGATCCGGATATAAGACACAGCAAAAGGGCACTCTGGATGAAGAGAGAGTTTTGGAAGAGGGAGAGCAGAGGATTGTTTTCTTGTGTTTATTCACGTATGGGTTGCTCCTCAAATAGAGGAATGGGAAAACTGTTCCCGCACAATCCTTCCCTCAACCGTTCCCACTTAAAATTTCATTTTTAATTTTCAAATTCATCTGTTTGGGAATATTACAACTTTGTTCCCACAGAAATCTATATTTGCACATTCGACCCATCACATGGATTTTGGGCCTAATCCAACAAGGGTGGCCCATTTTCCAACATCTCCCACTCACACTTGGTGGATTAGGGAACGTGGGCCTTATCATTCTCTCTTCTTTCTTTCATACTGAGTGCTTTGCCGTGACCGTATGGGCATGACGTCTTTCAGATGTTCGTACTAGAAATCCCTTTCACAGGACCAGCACAAAATAATCTTTCTTCGTGTAGCTTGAATTCAGTTATTTTGCCTCATATGTCCTAGATTTAACCAAAAGATACACTTTCACATTACGAATCTAATCCCTCTCAAGTCAACATAAAACTTAGGTCGTCTTTCTCATATGCGTGTGTCCACGCTTATGAAATCTCCAAGTTGATATCATAAGGGACATGTCACAGACACCAGCATAGTTGTGTATTTATCAGGTAATCTTCCTTTCGCCCATATATCATTTTGATATACACCAATCGCTTTCCTAACATAGT
>JANTPZ010099813.1:0-11547 GCA_025593235.1 Vachellia pachyceras
ATCCAAAAGTAAGTACTTTGACTTTTAGTTCTTTCATTGAAAGTCGTTTTATCCCTTTATACTTTTTGACAATATGTTTTTTATCTTTAGTGTCCTCGACAATCAGGTAATACTGAGTGCGGGTATTATATCATCAGTTACATGTATAGTATCATTCAGAGCGGATTGACTAGAGATTTGGAAGAGGTAATATGTAATCTATCAAATATTGATGAGTTAATTGTTTAATTTGATGAATTAGCATTGTTCTAATAATTGTTTTTTAATTTGTAGGTTTTTGATAATGATAATGCTTACATGGCTGATGACATTGATTTGATACGAGATTTGTTGGCCAAACGCCTTCTTAATTTGTAGATAATGCTTATTACTTCAAGGTGAATTATATATAGTTTCAACTCTTTATGTCGAATTGTATAGGGTGAAATAGATATATGAATTGTACATGTGTTACTCTGCCACACACAGTAAATGACAATGACTTCTGTGTTTCGATGCAACAAAGACTTGACTTAGGTAGATATACACGTATAACCCGGTGTTTATTATGTATGTAATTGTTCTGGTGTATAAAATGTAACTGTACATTGAATCAGGTGGGGTTAATAAAATAGAATATAATTTTTTTAAAAAAAACAAGAACATACGGTGCCCTATATGGTGTTAGTGGGCACCGTAGGGCTGAGATACGGCGCCTATATTGGTAAAAAGGGCGCCGTAGGGTTGAGCTCATATGCTAAAAAGTACCATTTGTAGTAGTCCGATTGAGAATAAATGTGGATATACCCCGAAGTGTAAATATATACCACAATTTCTCATATGCTGCATGTTACAAAGGAATATATATTATCATGTCCTCATAAAGTTAAATACAATGTGAGCATCTCACATTCTCAAAACGGATACAGGAATATATTTGTAGGACGGTGAACCCACATAGTGAACCATTTAGTTACCACGTGGTTTTAATTGATACATCAACTAAATGGTCTCACGATTGTTTATCATCTTTTTGCAACCTGAAGTTTGCAAGATTTTTTACTCAACGAATATGATTAAGAGTATATTATCCTGATTACTCGATTGAAAATGTTAGTGCTAATGAATTTACTTCGCTAGCCTTAATGAGGATAGCATGTCCCTTGGAATTGATTTGAACATCTTGAATTTTATGTTCATACGCAAAATAGACTGGCAGAATAATTGGTTAAATGGTTGCAATATTTTCACATGAGATATAATCTCCCATATTCTGCTTAGGGACTAGTCATTTTGCATGCAGCAACATTTATTTGCATAAGGTCTACAATTTATCATAAAATGTCTCCTTTACAATTGGTTTCTGGTCAAGAACCAAATATTTCCCATCTCATAATTTTTTGTTGTGCTGTATATGTTTTCATGCTCCACCATAACGCACAAAGATGGGTCCTCAAAGGAGATTGGGAATCTATGTAGACTTTGAATCTCGTTTAATAATTAAGTACATTGAACCATTATATGAAAATTCATTTACGGTACGGTATGCCGATTGTTATTTTGATGAGACACTATTCCCACTGTTAGGGGGAGAAAATAAACATCTGGATAAAGTTAAAGATACAGAAAACTAAATTACATGGAATACCTTATCACTTGCTCATCTAGATCCTCGAACAAAATAATGTGGTAAGAAGTTCATTTGCAAAATATTGCAATGAAACTGCCAGATGCATTTACTGATATAAAAATGATAACTAAGTCTCACATTCCAGCTAAGAATGCTCCTGCTATAATTGATGTCTCAATAGGACAAGTGGTTAGTGCACATGAAAATATATCACATTTAAAGCGTGGTAGACCATCTGGTTCCAAAGATAAAAATCCTTGAAAAGGAAAGGAGCAAATAATAATGGTCAACATAAGGAGGCTACCATTGATAAATCCATTATAGAGGTTCGTGACATAACTAATCAAATGACCTACAAAGAGGTCTAGGTACTTGATAATGTTGATGAGATCTCAATATAAATTATGTCACTACGGGCTAGATATGGAACTGGAAAGATATTGTCGTTGATGATATATTTTCATGCAATATTGCTATTTAAATAATAAATGAGGATCTTGAAACTAAATCTATCGAAGAATGTCGACATAGACAAGATTGGCCAAAATGGAAAGAAGCAATTAAATCGGAATTGAATTCACTATCTAAACGTCAAGTTTTTGGACCAGTTGTCCAAATACCTATAGGAGTAAAGCCTGTAGGGTATAGATGGGTTTTTGTGCCAAAAAAAATGAGAAAAATGAAGTCGTGAGGTATAAAGCACAACTCGTAGCACAAGGTTTTTCACAAAAACAAGGAATAGATTACATGAGAAATATTCTTCTGTAATTGATGCAACTACTCTTAGATATTTAATCAGTCTGGTAATGCATTAAAACTTGACATGCATTTAATGGATGTTGTTACAGCATATGAAAACTCTTGAATGCTTCATATCTGTATGGATCATTGGATAGTGAAATTTATATGAAAACTCCTGAAAGCTTCAAATTGCCAAAATGTTGTGATGATTCACGTGAAAATTATGCAATACGTATGCAAAAGTCCCTGTACAGATTGAAAAAGTCTGGATGAATGTGGTATCATCGTCTCAGTTACTATTTGATAAATGAAGGATGTCAAAACGATTCCTTATACCCTTATGTCTTTATTAAAAGGGATGGATTGGAGTTTGCCATAATTGCAGTTTTTGTTGATGACTTGAACATTATTGGCACTCCTAAATAACTTCAAAAGGTGATTGATTGTTTGAAGAAATAATCCGAAATGAAAGGTCTCGAAAAGACAAAATTTTGTCTTTATTTACAAATCGAGCATTTAATTAATGTCATATTTCTTCATCAATCAAATTATATCGATAAAATTTTAAAACAATTTTATATGGATAAAGCGCATCTATTGACTACACCAATGGTTGTGAGATCACTTGATATTAAAAAAGATCCTTTTCGCCTTCAGGGAAAGAAAGAAGAATTACTTGGTGCAGAAGTACCATATCTTAGTACTATAAGTGTACTAATGTATCTTGTTATTTCAACTCGACCAGATATTGCATTTGCTGTTACTTTGTTAGCAAGATTTAGTTTTTCCCCAACTAGAAGGCATTGGAATGGAGTTAAGCATATACTCCGATAACTTCGAGGAATAGCAAATGTGGGATTATTTTATTCTAATGAATATGAGTCACAATTGATCGGTTATGCAGATGCATGATTCTTATCAGATTCATACAAATCTATATCTCAAAATGAATATTTATTTACATATGGAGGTACACTCTATATTTTGGCGTTCAACAAAGCAATATTTAACTACCACATCAGCAAATCATGCAAAAATTATTACAACACATGAGGTAAGTCAAGAATGTGTCTGGCTAATATCTTTAATTCATCATATCTAGAAGATGTGTAGTTTCATGAAACAAGATATCCCAACAGTTTTGTATGAAGATAATACATCATGTATATAGCTCAAATGAAGGGAGGATACATTAAAAGAGATAGAACGAAACATATTTTCCCTAAACTATTTTTCACTCATGATCTTGTGAAGAAAGGTGCAATCTTTCAAAAGCTTGTTCATGGCATCGGTCTTCTCATATTTAAAGATCTTAAGTGATGTCATCATGAGGGGGAGGCAATACGTGTTGTACTCTTTTTCCCTTATCTAGGTTTTGTCCCATTGGTTTTCCTAGAAAGGTTTTTAATGAGGCAACACTGGAAAGTGTATCAATAAATGATGTACAAGATCTTTAACTGGGTTTTGTCCCACAGCGTTTTCCTAGTTAAAGTTTTTAATGAGGCACATTCATAATGGATATCCAAGAGGAGTGTTATAAATACATTATAAGAGTGGATGTCCATAGACTCTTGATTTCCTAAGCCATAAATATTATACATAAATTGTTGTTGAGAAACTAAAGATGTATTCAATGTACAAATGGTCACAATGTATGTACAAAGGTTCACAATGTATGTACAAAAAGTCACAATGTATATTCATCCTTATGATTGTACTATTCATTACTTATGACCTTCAGAGGTCACACTTAGAGGTCTATAAATAGGGCTTTGTACATGACATACAACACATCAAAAAAGTGAAAGAATTCCTCTCAAAGTTTCTCTTCTATTTTCTTTGTTTATTTACATTTAATTTACAACAACTAATAAGATTTAAGTTTTTCTTAATTTTAGTAAAACATATTGAAAGTATATGCCATCAAAGACCTTATAACCTTGTGGTATGAGAACTTACCTTGAGAGATCACTGGTTTAATCTCACGTGTAACATCATGTCGTTAGCCTCTTTAATAAAAAAAGGGTATGCCTCCTATAAAATAAGACCATATGAGCATTCTATGTAGCCGGACCAAAAGTGCATAATTAAGTATTGTTCAAAGCTTCTTGTATTCCATATAATAATATTCAAAGGCCAAGTTCACCTAAGGAATTCATGTACATATACATATATGGATTAAAATGACAATCAATGTGCATAAATTAAATATTGGTTCTGCTTCTGTGAACTCAAAAGTACATATAACAAAATTATATGTGAAGACTTGTATCCCCATGTAGATGATAAAAAAAAGATAACAAATAGAAATAAATGGAGAAAATAATTAAAAAGAAGGAAGGGATTAAAAAAATGGGTGGTCAAATAATGTGGGGGCAAAATTAATAATTAGTAAGTGGGGAATATTTGTGGGTGAATAGATGCAGAATGTCTGTGCTTTGTTTTGTTTGTCCCATTCCCTACAATTTTCCCCATTCACTTTCACTTACCTCACTTATTCTCTGGCTTATCCTTTTTTTGTTTTTTCTTAATTAAATAAATTTCCTAGTCAACTCTCTCATTCACCTATGGCTTCTAATTAAATGGGAAATTTACAATCATGTCCCAAATAAGAGAATTAATGAATAAAATGTTTTAAAGGTTCACAAAATTACCATAAGGTTTTATGAGTAGTTGTTGAGGTTGTCATTAACAACCTTACCAACTTTCATTAACAACCTCAGCAGCTACTCCTGGGACTTTATTTTAATTTTGTGAATCTTTGAGACATTTTGTTCATTAATTCTTCTATTTGGAACTTGATTGTAAATTTCCCTTATTAAATACTCCTCCCATCCTTCAGTCCTTCGGTTCGAAACTATCACAAGATGCTGCTTGTTATTTGAAATAACATCTTATAGAGTCCAAGCTATGGCTAGGCATTTTTTTTGTCTTTCAAAGTAGAGAAGGAAGTCACGATCGAACCTAGTGAGAGCAACAACGCACACCTGCCGCTTGAGTGAGAGAGCAACGGTGGGTGATGGTGGTGGCACCGATGAGATCAGTGGCAGAGCCACTTGTTTTTCAATGTGGGCAATGCCCCCACTGAAATTTTTAAGTTATATGTAAATAACTATTAGATTTTTATTTTGCATCCACTGATATTTGAGATTTGAACCCACTCAAATTATTTATACTGTAAATTTATTGTCATTTGCTTTAAAATAAAAAAGTTGCCCCCACTGCTTTAAGGTCCTGACTCCACCACTGGATGAGATGATGCCAAAGTGAGATAGAGAGCATGGCCGACCTAACGACCCCCTTCACAGGCAATTTAATGAATTCCCATCCTTGTGAATTCCTGGTTTCCAATCGAAACCTTAGAGGGGGTGTTTGGCTGCTTTCTGACAAAACCATCTCAGTACCAGTGTTTTTTCCCTGTGTAGCCAAACATGCACACAATTAAGAATTACAACTCAGACAAATAAACCGTTGGTTAAAAAGTTAACCAGCCGTATCCAGTAAAGATGAGAATAATAGTTTAAATCCCATGAAACATTTTTATTGGGAGAGATGAAAAATTTTAGGGAGATTTACTGTGTGGTCCCAATTAAGAGAAATATTTAGGAAAAGGTCCCAAAGTTCATAACATTTATCCACAGGTCCCAAGGCACCATTGGGGAATTAATTTGTGAAGGGAAAATACCATTATGCCATTGATTGAAAAGGGAAAATAGCTGGCTTGTCTTCTTCATTTGCGCAGGAAGAGTGGGTTCGACAGAGAACAAGGAAGTGACTCGCGTGAACCGTCTTTCACCTTGTTCTTCCACGGATTTGTTGATGGTTTCTGTGAGAACATGGAAAGAGGAGCTTTTTGAGAACTTGATGGTTTCTGTGAGTTTTTGCCCTAAACGCTGGAGAAATTGTGCTGTGCGATTTTGCTCTGTATAGCTTGTTTGAGGAAAGGTTTCAGGTGGGTTTAACTGTTTTATGTTAATTTATTGTTCTTGACTTTGATGGGCAAGCTAGTAACAACAATGTGCAGTATATGGTAATGGTTGAAAGGTATCTGGATATGTTTTAAATGGTGTGGTATGAAATAGGATGTTGTGTGCTCTGTTTTTGTGTTATGTGTGGTGTGTGTCTGGAAAAAATGGTGATGTAATGAAGATGGAGGTGAAAATGGAGGTGTGTGAAGAGCTGGGACGGAATGGTAAAATGTAGTAGATGATGTTGTCAATAGAGGCGCGACAGTTGTCAAAATGACTGCCTAGGTTGTTAATGACAACTATATGACTGCTCACTGCTGGGTTGGTTTTATTGTAGATTGATAGTTGGTCAGTTTTAGTAGAGGTTGGGGCTGAGTGTGTGGGTATTAATGTGATTATCTCTTGGATTTCTTTATAGGTATGATGCTTGAAGGGTGACATAGTGAAATGCAAAGTATAAAGTGTGGATATTGTTGAGAAGTATTTGGGAATGGTAGCATGTGTGCTCTGTTTTTGTGTTGTTCATACTCTGTTTCTGATTAAGAATGATGATGGATTGCAGACACAGGTGAAGAAGCAGTGGTAAGAAGGGCTGGTGGCCGAAGGTGAGAAGGAGTTGTTAATGCATGCAGTGACAGTTGTTAATATAGTTGGTAAGATTGTTAATAACAACTGAATGTCCTAAGGAAATAAAGTAACAAGTTGTTAATGTATGGGGAAAAGACATCAACAATGTTGTGATGAAGTTCACCTTGACATTTGATACAAGCACATTCGTGGACCTTGTAGATGATGAAGGAGTTGAACATTTAATTAAATTCAATGGAGAAAGTGAGCATGTATATGTAGATGAGAATGGTGCCAATAAGGAGGACTGAAATGAGCTTTACAAAATGGAAGGATCTTATAATTGGGGAGGGACAATTGTTTGCCAATGTCGTTGCTCTCCGTGAAACATTATACAAGTATAGCATTGCCCACAATTTCGCATACAAGTATGTTAAGAACAATATGCAAAAGATCATTGTGAGAAGGATGTCCATGGTACTTAGATGCATACTCCATGGGAAAGTGGCAAGATACTGAATTTTTGAGTATACGAAAAATGACAAGTGGAAGGTGCAATAAGGCTGGTGCAATGATTGAATCTCAGTTTTAAGACAAACGGGTTTATCCAAGTTATATGGTCTCATATCCAACCATCATTTATCCAAGTTACAATGTCTATGTTAATTATTTTTGCACTTGTATACAACAACCTATGTAAAAATTGTATATGATGTGATCATATTATGCTTGGGTCATTATCATTATTTTCACTGGTATGCACGTAGTTTTGTCATTAACAGCGCATAGTGTTGTCATTGGTAGCGCATGGTGTTGTCATTAGCAGCACATGGTGTTGTAATGACCAGCGCATGGTGTTTTCAATATAAGGACCTCATGTTGTCAACACCAGCACGTGGTATTATCATTAGAAGCACATGGTGTTGTCAATAACAGGACCTCATGTTGTCAACATTAGCGCATGGTGTTGTCATTAGCTGCGCATGGTGTTGTCGATATAAGGACCACATGTTGTCAACACCAGCGCATGGTGTTGTTCATAGCAGGACCTTATGTTGTCAACACCATTCTGTTGTCATTAGCAACAACAACTCATAACCTAGACATTATACACTTATAAATCACAACGCAATGGACATAGCAGAATTGCACATAATACTCATAACCATTGATTAAATATGGAATTACATAATTTTTTGTACACAGAATTGTCAATGAAGTTGATAAACAAGAATTGTCAATGAAGCTCCTCGTCTAGTACAATAAACCTAAGATTCATTCTATCGCAGTTTTGCATTCTTCTAGTACCCCTCCAGTATAGACATAACCTTTTGCCTATGTATATTCTTTGGGTTAGTGACTAACCACCATAAAACGCCAATCTTCAATTGGTGAGCTCGTCATTCGAATAATGTGGCATTGTGTAGCCGTCATCTCCCTCAGTACCGTTCGAATAATCTTGTACTAGCAATTTCTCTGAAATTACAGCAAACAATCACCAAAAAAGTATTGAAACCTAAGTTCAAAAATCTCAAAAATTAATTAGAAGAGTAGAGCAAAACAAGATTCACCTGTTAGAATCGTCGCTCTTCAAGCCACTGTTTGATAGGCATCACTTTGTCATTAGCATCTTTCCATTGATTTGCTACAACCATAGCAACTCTGTTTGCTGTTACCTTGACACGGGCCAACTCCCAGTCAAAACATCACCACTCCTGTATAACACATGCACAACACTCTGACAGATGAGTTAAGTGTTAAAATGGAGGCCTCTTAAAAAGTGGTGAACGAAAACCTCATCATCCACAAGCACAAAAACAAGAAAAAAAGTAGTTTTATGCATGCACAAGCTCAAATGCCATCTACTATAAGTCTCATATCAGAAATCCTCACGAAGAGAAATGGGGTTTATAAGTTTCCGGTTTTCCCACATAACAAGTTAATCTTTTGGAATTGAGCTCTCCCTTTGGATCTGTGTTCATAACACTAAATCAGTCATAACGATGCATGCTACTGGAAGTTAGATATTATAACTAAAACATGCATGTCCACAATGTCATTGTAAATAAATCAAGAAGAAACAACAAAATCCATCTTTATGAGGAAATCATGATCCTCTTCAAAATGAAGATAAAAAGCCTTCCCCAAAAACAACTGAAAAATTCCATGCAGCAATAACTTAGAGCTAATGTCATGCAAACAAAATAAAATCTGCACCAAAATAAATCAAGACTCAGGAAATGAATATAAACCAGGTCTTGTGCATCAGAATGAGAAAAATGAGTCCAGCAAGGCCATACATTCCCAAACACTTCTCAACAATATCCACACTTTATACTTTGCATTTCACTAGGTCACCCTTCAAGCACCATACCTATAAAGAAATCCAAGAGATAATCACATTAATACCCACACACTCAGCCCCAACCTCTACTAAAACTGACCAACTATCAATCTACAATAAAACCATCCTAGCAGTCATATAGTTGTCATTGACAACCTAGGCAGCCATATTGACAACTGTCGCACCTCTATTGACAACCTCATCTGCTACATTTTACCATTCCGTCCCAGCTCTTCACACACCTCCATTTTCACCTCCATCTTCATTACATCACCATTTTTTCCATACACACACCACACATAACACAAAAACAGAGCACACAACATCCTATTTCATACCACACCATTTAAAACCTATCCAGATACCTTTCAACCATTACCATATACTACACATTGTTGTTACTAGCTTGCCCATCAAAGTTGAGAGCAATAAATTAACATAAAGCAGTTAAACCCACCTGAAACCTTTCCTCAAATCAGCTATACAGAGCAAAATCGCACAGCACAATTTCTCCAGCGTTTAGGGCAACAACTCACAGAAACCATCAACAAATCCGTGGAAGACGGTTCACAGGGGTCACTTCCCTGTTCTTCGTCGAACCCACTCTTCCTGCGCAAATGAAGAAGACAAGCCAGCTGTTTTCCCTTTTCAATCAAGGGCATAATGTTATTTTCCCTTCACAAATTAATTCCCCAATAGTGCCTTGGGACCTGTGGATAAATATTATGAACTTTGGGACCTTTTCCTAAATATTTCTCTTAATTGGGACCACACAGTAAATCTCCCAAAATTTTACTCTCTAAACCTCGAAAGGGATTAGTCTAAAGTTCAAAATAATTTGAGGATATGCCTAGTGGCTCGCTAGGAAAGAGAATTACAATTCAAGACTTGTGAATGCAAAAATCACAGTAGAAAAATAGAACCATTATACATATTTTAACGAGTGAATTAAAAAAGAATACGAGGACCACATATTAGAATCTTCTCCGGTCATAATTTGAAGTTTAGTTACAGGTTAATGATGCCCCCCACATTCAATGTATACCCCTAGTGATAAATCGAGGATATTAAAAATTTATTTTTTTTTAAAAAATATAATTATGTAGTTGTGTGAACTTTAATTTAATTACTTAAAACGTGTTTTCCCTTCTTTTAAAAAAAAAGGATACTTGAGCTGCTGAGAATTGATAAAACAGTGACGTGATGGTGACTAATAGTGTGTTTAGAAAAACTTGATGCACGAAAATCAAGACAAAAAATATATTAAAATCTATAAAAAATATTTTAAAATTTGTAAAATCATTTTAAAATCTGTAAACTTATTTCTTTTAATGAATTTCCATAGAATAAGTATAGAGTTCGACGTCAAGAAGAAACCGCCAGATGGTCCAACACCTCTTAATTAATTAAATTCACAGTGTTTACCATTGATGCTCTTGGACCCATCATAGGCCCTTTCAACTCCCATCCTCCTCCTCACTATTTATTGCTTCCTTTCCTTGTCTTTCGTTCCTCTCAACACATACATAATCTAAAAATTCTTATTCCAAAATAATGTCATTTATAAGGCAGAATTATTGATGGTGATGTACCTCTATCAATATAAAATATTCTGAACCCGATGCAGTACTAAAAAATCAGACAGGTCTGTAACTCATCGAGATAATAATTCGAAAGTCATTGAATTAATGATATAGCCAGGTGAACCAAGTTGGGTGTTAATGGCAAGATAATAGTCTAATCAACACCGGTCTAAAATGAATGTGATCCAATATGTTCAACAATAAAATTGAATCATAATAATTAATAAAATATAGTTTGAAATGTCAACATGGATTGGTACGTATATCTAAAGCATTGTATGGTTTTGGAAACCCTTTAAAGACCATTTAAATGCTACGTAATGAGCATCTTTCTTTAAGGAGATTCCTTGACATTTAAGAGTAGTTGAGTAGGTGCCATATGAGATTGGGTTGTTTAGGGTTAATTCAAAACTATGTAACGATTCTCATTTCTCTCATTGTGGGGTCTATATATGATCTGCATCCTCTCTAAATATAATTCTCAAATAATTCTTAAAGTCATCACTAAGTTTATGCTTAGTAAATGGATCTCACCATAACCAAACAATGTTTTTAAGTTCAAAAAGATCTCATAGAGATAACAAGTATAGATGGTCCTTCAACAAAATCCCCACCTCATTAGCAGTGAGAATTAAACTTGTGACCCGATCAACACTTAAATCTATTGGTATTGTTCGAGATAGATGTTTTTATTCTTTGATCTTTATTAGAGTAGCTAGATAACTAATTTATATA
>JANTPZ010099814.1:0-26887 GCA_025593235.1 Vachellia pachyceras
GACGAGCCAACGATCCATGGCGACGGAAGCAGGAATCAGAGACCTGGGGCTGAGAGATGGTGCGTGGGTTCCGATTTTTGAAGTGAAAATGAAAGGATAAAGACGGAGAGATGGGGCTGAGAGATGGCGCAGGTCAGTGTCTGTGGGGTTTTCAAAAAAAGTTAACCCGTCTGACCCGCCCAACTCGGCGGGTCAAACGGGTTAATGCCGGTTCAGTCCGGTTCGTACCGGTCTGAACCGATTCAGATTGAACCGGGTTTAGTCATCAAATCGGACCGTTTTTTCGACCGGTTCGCCAGTTTCCGGTCTGAACCGGCCGGTCCGATCCGATTTTTCGTTCCTTAGTATATACACACTTCACATCATTGCGTATATCTCTATTCATTATCGACTGAGCATTATATATTTTATGCTAGCTCATTTAGCTAAAGCTAAAGTTTTGTGTATTGCATGGACTTTGGAAATTGAATATATAGTTACTTATCATAAATTTCAATTTATATTTTACTAATCAGAAAAAAATTATATTTTACTAATACCGAGATATTTTTTTGGTCTAAACCGCCAAGTCATAGATCCTTATTATTTAATTTCTATGTACACGTTGGTAATCTAAATATGTGTATGCTTTTTTTACAAGGACAAGAATATATGTTTGGTCGAATATATATATATATATATATATATATTCTTGAAGTGCTTTTCATTACTTTGATAATTGTTGGTAAGGCTTTTGCTTTAATTTGCAGAATGCTTACGCTATGAATAATTCCTTCCTTCATCTTTTGAACATATCTTTAAACTTTGTCCTTTTCTTATTTTCCCCCTCAAGAGATACGTTTGAATACTTATGTGGCCAAATGAGCAAACATCATGTTTTTGAAGCATCCTCTTTTAGCTTTGATGTAGTTTTTTTTTTAATTGCTGCATATCAGATTATTGCACAAAAGAATGCATATCATCCTCTTTCATTTCTGAGCCGGTGGTTCAGGAGTTCATCAAATTGATGAGCTCTTAAATATCATTAGATATGCATCATATGTCCATAATTGATCTAAATAGTCTATATTTAATTTTTTTTTCAACATACAATTTCTTAAAAAATTATTTTAATGAGTTTAAAATCTAAAATAAAAATGACCCTTAATTATCTTTTATAAAAAATTGATTTTTTAATTTAAAAATATCAACTAAAACAATTAAGTTGGATTTTTCGTATCAAATCTAAACAGTCCAGATCTAATGGAGTTTGATTTCTCATCAAAGTGGTGAATACCTTAATTGGTTTCAGTAATAGATTAATCTAAAAATTACATAAAAATATAATTTTAATTATTTTAAAAGTAAAGAAGTTGTTCGGATCGGAGCATGTGGCAACCTTCCGGAAAAAAAATTAAGGATCTAACATCCAAAAACTTTATTTTAAAAATTATCATTAGGATATAATTATTTTTGTAATAATTGGAAAGTTTTCTTGATGTTAATTGAGTAATATGAATTTACTCAATATTTTTTACTGTTATGATAAAATCAACTCTTTAATATATGATAAATAAATAAAAAGCTAAAGGAAAACAGAAAAGAAAAGAAGAGAAGGTGGGAATGAATGCAAGGACGGGGGACTTTCTTGTAATCTCGCTCTTTGAGCCATGCGTCGTAATTTTAGCCGCATCCTCTACTTAGAGCTTGTTTGGAAGTCATTTTGAAACCTATGTTTCACAGATTCCGAGGTAAAACTTAGGTTTTGAAAAGTGATTTAAGTTTGGGAAATTATAGCTTTTACGGATTCCGAGGCAAAAAAAGTAAGAAAGAGTGGGTAGGAAAGAGGAAAGTAAGAAAGAGAAAAGAGAAAAAAAGTAGTACAAAGAGAGTATGAAAGAGAAAACCTAGGTTTCAAACCTAGGTTTTGAAACCTAGGTTTTCAAAACTGGGCTGCCAAACAAGCCCTTAAGCTGCCTAGCTGCGTGGGAGGGAGAAAATGGAGTGTTTCGTCTCCTTCTTTCCTGTCGGTTGAGTTTATCCGCCATTGAAGATAATGTAGAGTTTATTTTGGTAACTAAAAACTCCTTCATATCACTAAATTTTATTTAAATTGTTCTAATAATTTAGATCAATTTAATGGTTTAATTTTATTTGAGGGATAGAGCAATTTTTTTTTATTCTGGGTCTGGACCAAATTTTAATTGGTTTATAGTTAAATATATTATTGAAAAGCTAAAATAATAAAACATTTCAATTGGTTTATTTTAATCTATTGGTTGATTTGAAAGTTTTAAATAATTTTTCTATTAAATCAGATTATTATTTTGGCATATATAATGTTTGTACCAATTAAATTTTAGTTTTATAATTTATCTTAATTTATTGGAGAGTATAATGATTATTGAATGGGTTGGATTTAATGTTTATGATGAGATATAGTATTAGGAATTTTAGGTGAAACTTTAAGTGTTGGAATTTGGTTTTTTAATAGATTGAGAAATTAATTATATTTTAATGACTAATGAGTCAATGGGATTTGAGGTTGAGGATGGATTATGAATATTAGGAATTTTTGAGGAATTTTAATTGTTGAAATTTAATGTTTTGAATGTATTGATGATATATTGATATTTTACATTATGCTAATAAGTGAGAAATGATTTATGGAACAAAGAAATTGGGACATTAATAAGGATTTGAGGGTATTTGGGGAATGTGATTTTTGAGGATTTAAAGAGAACAAATTTTGGGATTTTTGGTGAATAAAATAAATTATTGTTGTTTATAATTTTAGAAGTGAAGTAGAGTTTATTGGATGATAGAAATGTGATTAGAATAAAGCATTGAAATATGGTTGTAAGTGGGGGTAATTGTTGGAGAGCTTAAAGTTTGGAGAGGGACTGAGTTTTATATAAATTCATATATAATTGTTTGGCAAAAAAAAAATTGATAATGAAATGGTTAACATTATATTAATGTATGATTTAATTAATTGTGTAGATTAAACGTATTTTAATAACATCAACTTTTGGTTCTTCAATTATTGTGGTATTGCATATTTGTTTTAATATAAAGTAACCACATTTAATTTATTTTCTATGCCTGTTATGGTTGTAAAATGTTTTTGAATCATCTTTTGAACTATAAATATTGTTTCGATTTAAAACATATATGTGATAATTAGTTTATAAATTGACATGAAATTACTCTTATGAACAAAATTTTATGTTTACGAATTATTGGTGGAGTGGATAATATTTTGATTTCTTAAACATAATAAATATTTTGAGGTTATGTTTTATTCATCTCTATCACATTGAACTCATTTTTGAACTCAAACCTCTTTCATCAGCCAGATGTTTTGGGAATTAACTAACGGGTTCAGGGAAACCGATGTTGCAAAGTACGCCTACTTTACTTTTAAGATTTTGAGTGGTCAGGTCCTCATCCCACTCATATAATGACCATAAATACAACCTGTCCATTATTAAGAATTTGAATGCTACGTACTTTAAGTATTCCAAAGATGTGGCTGCTGTGTCAATAATTCCATATCCAGAGAGAGAATCAAATACCTATAGCAAGAAGAAGCCAAATTTCATATGGAATTATAATCCTTCTAATTAGGTAAATGGTGGGTCGTAGGGACATGATTTAACCATGTAGGTAAGGGCTAATAAAATGCAAATAGCTTGTTTTTATTGGCTAGAAAAATGATAGATTAATCCTAAGTCTAGCTATATAATGATTAATGGGTGTGTGTATATATATATATATGTGATGAATTAATTACGGGTCACAGATCCAATTTTAATTTCTTTCCTAAACATGATCATTAATTGTCTATTTTAGTATTTCTAAAGAATGTGGATATCAATACAATAGATTATCCAAATGCACGTTCAACAGTATTTTTGGTAAAACAAGATAATCTTCTTCACATATTTACCTCGGCTTGCGTAAAAGTACTTCTTTATCGTGTTTCTAAACAACACAGTATAGTAGTCATAGATAAGTAGATAAGTAGATAACTATAACTAAATTCGTTTTCATTTCTAATGAATTTAATTAACACTTTGGGTTGAAAAAGGAATTGGATGGAGGAAGCAACCAATAATGCCAACTTCATCAAGTGAAAGACACTCATGTCACTACAGCGGAACCTGTTTTTCTATTCAGAATAACTGTGGTATTACCGCGATCACATGTATGGAACTTGAGTATTATAATGCTGCATTGAAAGGTGCCATCGATGCCTTTAAAGGAAAGGGTGAGCAAATTGAGTCAATACTAACCCCAAATAAAAATACAATTCTTCATATACACTTCACAAACTCTACTGATAGAGTGTCAGAGACATTTGTGGAAGAGGTTCTACTTATGTGTCCTGCACTTCTTTTAAAGACCAATGTGAAGGATGAGACCTTACTTCATATAGCAGCAAGGTATGGACACCATAAAATAGTCTAGAAATTAATAGATCGTGCTAAACTTCTTTCCGAAGATATCAATGAAGTTGGAGCAGAGAAAAGACTTATGAGAGCAGTAAATGATAAGAAGAACACGGCCTTGCATGAAGCAGCTCGTTATGGTCACATAGAAGTTGTGTGTCTCTTGATAAAGGAAGAATCAGATCAATAATATTTTGGTAAAAATGTTGATGATGAAACTCCAATTTATATTGCTGTTGAGAGACAACACTGGAATGTGGCAAATATGATACTGGATAATGGTACTTTGCCGCAATATGATGGTCCTAATGGTAGAACTGCTTTGCATGCTGCAGTCCTTCATGGTGACAAAGGTATTTTAACGTATGATTTTGCAATTTATCATTTATAATCATTAAGTTTTTTTTATTAATATATCTAATATTTCTGATTTCCTAGGCGTAAAAGGACAATAGCAATGACATTTTTAAAAGAATTTTTTTTAAGGAAAAAATGAAATAAAAACTCAAAGTCTTTGAAATAATTCAAAAGAAATTGTGTGGTCATTAGATGAAAACTTCATGCAAGTTAATGTATGATAATTATGTTTAAATCCACATTCAAATATAAAGAGTGTTCATGTGAGAAGGCAGTTAGTTTTTTTAATGAATTGATGGTGTATATATAATTTGATGTTATCTATGACAGAAAGGATATCAAACTTGTTGACAAGGAAATTATCAGCAGCGAAACAAGCAGATGAAAATGGTTGGGTGCCACTTCACTTGGCAGTACTTTGTAAAGGTCTAGAAGTGATAGAGTTGTTGGTGAGCATGGATTGAAAAAGTTATGACCGTTCTTATATAAATGAGAATTTGCAAGATGCACCAATAATAAGCAACATGTGCAATGAGAAAGATGATGATGGGAACACACCCCTTCACCTCCTTGCCCTTCATGCTCCCGATTGGCTTCCCATTTTTCATAATACTCTTCTGGAACCACAATTCCCAAGGGTGGACACAATGGCATGCAATAATTACGGTCAAACTGTTCTCGATATTGCAACTGCCGGTATGCCAGAAGATTCAACTTATAAGGTAGACCATCCCTTCGTTTCTTATGGTTCTGGTCATACATATGTGTATGCGTACGCAACAACTTTATCTAAAAATTTAATGCAGTTTTCTATTTTTATTTATATTTTTTCCCTCACTCATTCTCTCTTTTATTCTTATCATCTTCATAAATAAGAGTATGTTTGGAAAATGTTATATTTCTTACATAATCATTTATCTCAGCTAATTTTAACATTAATTTCATTTTTTGTGATTTGAGTAGTTATAACTTATAAAAAAACTCATGGATAAACATGACATAAAATGTAGTTACTAAAAATTACAAAAAGACACGATACATGAATTCATTTAATACATTTACTTAGCTATTCCAAACATTTACATGCATGCATCCCCTTTACCTAATTAGTATGGTATGAACTGTCGATTGCAACATAAGAGTAGTACTTAAATAATAGAGATTGATAGAATAAAAGACGATATTAGTTGCGCTATATATGATGTGCATTGAAGGCAAGCTAAGAGATTGAGCCATTGGATTTCATATCTTTTTCAATTTTTTTTAGCTAACTCCATAACATCATTTAATAGGTCTTGCACTAATTTGATTAGGTTGAATGTCAATGGAATTGTGTTACTTATTCATTCAGCTTTTGTAGGCTGATGAGTTTGGTTAACGATAAAAATGATAAGACCTTACGTAACTGTGCAGAACGAAATGGTCGAGAAATTGGAAAATATTGGAGCAAGGCGTTGGAGACGGGTTATGCAATTCATGCACCCTAGAGAGAGCAACGAAGAGACCATACATTTCCAAGATTATATTACCGGAGTAGCAACAACCCTCTCGGTGGTTGCCATTTTAATTGCAACGGTGACATTTACAGCAGGATTTACGCTGCCAGGTGGACTTTTTCAAGAAGGAGAACATCAAGGCTCGCCCATATTGAAGTATAATGCAGCTTTCATAGCATTTGTTCTAACAGATTCTCTCTCATTCGTCCTCTCTATGTCCGCTGTTCTTGTCCTATTTTTGTCGACAAATGCAAGAGTGCATGGTAACAACACCCTGTACAGATCTCTCATGGATAAGTGTGCCCGTTTAACCATGGCGGCAATGGGATTCATGGTCATAGCATTTGGGACGGCCATATAAGCTGTCCTTGGTGTTTCCAAAGGTTTTGGTGTAGTCATCCTTCTGATTGTGTTGTCATTTTTCTTCGGCGCTGTTAAACTCTTTGGAAAATTACCTTGAAACTGGTGTAAGTGATATTCAGCTGTTTCATACTCTCTGAGCCCTTGTCAATGAAATTCTATTTATTTATTTACTTCATTTATTTCATGTATCCAATGATCTGTGTGCCATAATTTGTAATTAAATATTACGGTTTTAATTTAACTTGCATATTGTTTACTTAAATTTATGCAATTGTACGATCCTCCGCTTTCATTATAATTTCTAAACTCTATTGCCTTTAGGTTAAAACAAATGGAAATTCTCTCGATATTCAAAAAAACTTTTCATTTGGCCAATACAAATGTAAAATCAACTTTTCATGCTATGAATAAATTTAAAAATTAACGTAATGAAAATATTTAAAAGAATTCATAATAGATTTTCGGTTACAAAAACTCGGTTTTCTGAAGCCTTTTAGGGAAAGTTAGTTTGTGATGATTCACCATGTTTTGGAGCAATCGTGGAATTTTTAGTGTATTTGGGAGTCATTACATTTTAATTACTTACTTTTTTGTATAAAAAATTTACTTACTTTTTTCTAAACAATCTTTAATTACTTCTATTTGGATGATTGTTTAGAAAATTTAAAATATTTACACTGGATTGTTGTTATTGTAAAAATTAAAAATCATCAAAAACATGTGAACAATTTTTATTCAATGTAGTCAAATTAAACAAACATTTTACTGCGTCCTGTCCATTGATGAGATGAAATCTTGACACTTTTTTTTTTGCTTTCATTTCGTCATTTCTCTCAAAGGGCATTTGCCCCTAAATATATTCTTTCATCATCAAAGGCACTATGTTTCTACACTATAAGAGATAGTACATGAAAACAAGAGCAAAAGAAAGTAGAAAACACCAAAGCATCAGAAACAAGTCAGGCCATGAAGCACTCGGAGAGAAAACAATTTCGTTTCAGCTGCGTCAACATATATAAAAGCCAGCAATTTATAGTAAAACGATTAGCCCAATCACCAAATCATTTGTACGTAACCATGTTCTTGTTAGACACTGTGTTAGTCCAATCAGCAATTGGATGATGTTACATTTAATTAAATAAAAGCAGTTGTATTAAATATTAATGATATCGCACGTTTTGCATGTTTTCTTTATAATAAGTATCCATGAAAAGTTAAGGAATTGTCCTAAATGTCATTGGCTAATTATTATTGTGAAAGCAGTAATAAATTAAGACTAGTATGATTTCAATTGATGATCATGCATGGAAATGCAAATCAAAATTATAGGCAAATGTTAGAGACTAAGGCCGCGGATAGACATTGTATGAGAAATAGTGTTTTGACATTTTCAAAAGCCTTTTTAACTAAGTAACCATAGAGGTTATAATTAAGCATATATAGTAGGATTCATGACGATGAAAATGAATGGTCAAAATAGAATATGTTCCTCTCATTTTGAGAGAGATTGTTCGCTGCGCAAGTGCACGGGTCCCGTCAAGTAATGAAGTGATGATAAAGTATCATTCCCGTAGGGATTTGTTTAAAAAATCTCAACAAAACAAAATGCTAGATGCATTCATTAAATTGAACCAAACATATATTTGATATGAAATAGTGAGTTTGAAAACTAATTCTTAAAACTACAGAATGAGAAATGTAATTGATTCCTTGATTTCAAGGACGATTTTTGGAGCCTAAGATTATTTCTCGCCCGTGTATTTCATAACATTGAAATAACCTCCTCTTACAAATGCTCTTAATGACTAAATGTTGTTAGTCTAGAATTCAAAGAATAATAGTAAAAGCTTTCTCATATCAAGAACAAGTGTCTAAGAAGATAAAGTTCCAAAACCCAAACCCCAAAAGATCTCTCCGAAAAATCTCTAGGAAAATGCAGAACATCGGCTCTAGGTAGAATGGAGGGAATTATAACTCCCCAAAAATTCTGACTCAGTAAAACGACAAGTTTTGTTTTCTGATGGGCACCTAGGCGCTTGTGCTCTCTAATTCCCATTTATGTTACTACTCTCCATCAGTCATGGCCTAGGACCTGGTTCAAGCACCTAGGCCCTTGTACTTCTTCTCTATTTTTCTTTTTCCAAATGTAAATGTCATCATATAATACTTTCATCATTCCATGTCTCCCAAAGGTTAGAAGAATGGTTGTAATCACTTGAGAGTTATGCAAATGATTAATATTATAAACATAAGCTAACTAGGACTATGATCAAAATATGCACAATTGAACAGGAATGTGCAATCAAAAACCAAATGCACATCTTTCTATCTTTAGTATAAAAAATAGGCACAAATATATCAAAAAGTGCATTAAACTCCAGGAAAATGTGATGAAATAATATGAAATCCTAAAGGCCAACTGAGATATCTTTGTTTCATCAGTAAATGATACTGAGAAATGCATGATCGTGCTAAAATGAAATGAGTTTCATTTGTCTTGTTAGTCTATTCAAAATTCAAGAAAGTATGGTTTAGCAGTAAGTAATTTCTCAATGTCTAGTTAGACAAGTTACAAGACAAGTTATATTGGATCACTAATTTTTATATAATTTGGGTAGTTTTAATGTCTTGTTAGAAATCACTTATGACTTGTGAGCCAAATGATACTTTGGGCCTTCTCAAACATTATATGAGCCTATAAGGTCACACACAAAAATGAATTTACAGGAATCTGAATGTTCAAATTTAGGGGAGAGCAACGGGCGGGTTGGCAGCTTGTGCCCCAATCCGTTACCTATTAAATAATCAACAACTCTCTCTGGAATGTTGTGGAATATTCCAGAATATTATGGAAAGCTCTAGAATATTCTAGAAGGCTGTGGAAGCCTCTAGAAGGTTCTAGAATGTTGTGGAAGCCTCCGGAAGATTCTGGAATATTGTAGAAGCCCATGGAAGGATGTGGAACATTGCGGAAGCCCTTGGAAGCTTCTGGAAGGTTGTGGAAACTACTCTAGAATAATATAGAAAGAAGTGAGAATTGAGAAGTAAGAGTGTTGAGAAGTAGAAGTGAGAAGTGTTGAGAGAGTTGAGTAGAAGTGAGTTGAGAAAGTTGAGTGATAAAGCAAAGTGTGTGTAAGTGAGGAACTTGAGTGTGTAAGAAAAGTACAAAGTTAGTGTATTCCAGCTCTTCAGTTTCAAATAAAAGTTTCCTTTCATTAAAGTTTCTCCTTCTTATTCAAGTTTCCTGCCGAATAGTTCAAGGGTCTACCATTCAAACCCCAACAAGTGGTATCAGAGCAGGTTCTACGGGAGTAGCTGGGCTGTTCAGGAGTGGTCGCTATAGCTTGGGCATTTCGACGAAAGGCTGTTGAAGTCAAGATTATCTTGAAATTCTGTCGGTACGCAGTCTGGGACTGTGAAGTGTTTTGGTCTACAATCTAACTTACATGGTGCTAAGCATCCAAGTCATTATGGCAGAAATGGCACTGACGACCACAAACATTGAAAAGTTAAATCAGAATAATAATAAGACTTGGTCTACTCGTATGAAATTCTACTTGCTTGGGCAAGAACTATGGGATGTTGTTGGTGGTAGTAATACCACACAACCAACAAGTCCTGAAGAACTCGGCAAGTGAAAGGTGAATGCTGGAAATGCAATGTTTGCCTTATCAGTGACCGTTGAAGATGATTTTCTTCAACACATACAAGATGCAAAGGCGCCGAAGGAAGCTTGGGATACACTCGGGACACTTTTCACAAGAGCAAATAACAGGAAACTCCAAAGGTTGGAGAACGAGTTAATGGGAGTCTCTCAACATGATATGACAGTGAGTCAATATTTTAGAAAAGTAAAATCTCTATGTGATGAGATCTCAAAGTTAGATCCGGAGAGTAAGACATCTGAAAAGTGAATGAGGCAGATTATAATTCACGGTCTACGACCGGAATTTAATGGTCTCATCGTTGCTATTAACGGCTGGGCCACAGAACCAACTTTAGTTGAGTTGGAGAACTTTTTGGCCAATCAAGAAGAGTTGGCCAAACAAATGGCAGGTGTTTCCATTAAGGATAATGAGAAGGCTCTCTATGTAAAAAGGGGAGATTCTCGTAACAAAGGCCGTCACTCTTAGAGATCTTGGTCAGAAGGGGATAAAACAAAGAGACCAAATAATTGGCAACAGAGACAGGATAAAGGAGCTCCACAGCAAGGGGGAGCACATCAAGATCAAAATAAACGTAATGAGAAGAAGATCTTCCAGAAGAATGGCCAGTGCTACAACTGTGGGAAGAAAGGTCACTTCACTCGTGATTGCTGGTTTAAGAAAGTTGAAGGAAATGTCGTCACCTCCAGTCATAAGAATGACAGTGAAGAAGAATGGGACTTCCAAGTATCATGCGCCGTTGAAGAAGAAATACCGTTTGAAGATTCTCAAGAAAAAGTTGAGATAGCAGCTCCTTGTGTCACAGAACCAAAGGAGACAACACTTCTCACGGCGAGTGATAAATTGATCGATTATGAAAATGATTGGATTGTAGATTCAGGTTGCTCCAATCATATGACTAGTGATTGGAAGAAATTATCAAGTATGGAAGAATACAAAGGGAGGAGAATGGTGGTGACTGCGGATAATGCTAAGTTGCCGATCACACATGTCGATAAGACCGAGATAGTACCTGGCTACAATCCTCATCCAGTACAGCTAGATAATGTATATCATGCGACTGGTATGAAGAAGAATTTGCTTTCTGTAGCTCAGCTCACCGATTCAGGAAAGTATGTGTTGTTCGGGCCAAAGACGTCAAGATTTACAAAAGTTTGAAGGTGAACGGGACACTGGTTATGGAAGGGCCACGGCGTGAGTCAATATACGTAATGTCAGCAGAAGCAGCTTATGTCGATAAGACAAGGAAGAATGAGAATGCAGATCTATGGCATGCACGTCTAGGATATGTTAACTATACTAAGCTCAAGGTGATAATGAAGAAATCACTGTTGAAAGGTCTCCCTCAATTAGAAGTACGAGATGGCATTATATGTGCTGGTTGCCAGTACGGTAAGGCACATCAACTTCCTTATGATGACTCAAAGTTTCAATCACATATGCCACTTCAATTAGTTCACTCAGATGTATTCGGGCCAGTAAATCAAGCATCGGTGAGTGGTTATCGTTACATAATTACCTTCATCGATGATTATTCTAGATACATCAGAGCTTTTTCATGAAAGAGAAATCTGAAGTCTTAGAGAAGTTTAAAGAATTCAAGATGATGGCTGAAAGTAAGACAGGGCAGAAAGTTCAATGCCTACGGACTGATAACGGAGGTGAATATACCTCATATGAGTTCTATAATTTTTTGAGCGAAAGTAAGATTCGACGTCAACTAACATGTCCCTACACACCACAACAAAATGGAGTTGTTGAAAGAAAGAATCGACATTTAGCAGAGACGTGCAGGAACATGCTTCATTCTAAGAATGTGCCAGCAAGATTCTAGGCAGAATGCATGAAGACTGTTGTCTATGTGACAAACAGACTGCCTCAAGCAAGACTCAAGTTTATTTCACCATTTGAGAAGTTATGGAAGACTAGGCCCACGATAAGTCATTTCCGGGTATTCGGATATATATGCTATGTGTTTGTTCCTGATCATCAACGAAGCAAGTTTGAGAAGAAGGCAATGCGATGCATATTCGTGGGCTATGACAATGAATGAAAAGGATTGAGGTGTTGTGATCCAATAACTGGGAGATGCTATGTCTCAAGGAATGTGGTATTTGATGAAGCATCTTCATGGTGGTCATCACAGGAGGCTAGTCTACCAAATTCTCAAGAATTAGAAGAATTAAAAGTGAATATTCAAGAACAACAAGGGACTAAGAACCAGCAGTCTGCAGAAGAAGATCAAAGTTCGCCAAAGCATCTTAAAGCTAAAAGTCCATGGCATACATGAGCGCATCACTCATCCCCAGAGAAAGAAGAGACAAGTCAACATGAAGAAGAAGATGAAGAAGAAGAAGAAGAAGAAGAAGAAGAAGCACAGCCATTACGAAAATCAATACAGGTACATAAACCAAATCCCAAGTATGCTAATGCTGCTTTAGTTGAAGATGTTCGAGAGCCAAGTACATATAAAGATGCTACAAAGCATAAGAAGTGGCAATAGGCCATGGAACAAGAAATCCATGTTCTAAAGCAAAATGAGACATGGGAGTTGATGCCCAACGTGAAGGATATAAAACCCATATCGTGCAAATGGGTTTATAAGCTAAAGACAAAGCCTGATGGGTCAATTGACAGATACAAGGCAAGACTGGTACCACGTGGGTTCTCTCAACTTAGGGGAGCGAAAGTTGAAGCTTTTATGAAGCAATGCGGAATGACAAAAGATTGAGAGAGTGGTTGTTGAGGGGGAGTATTAAATAATCAACAACTCTCTCTGAAATGTTGTGGAATATTCCAGAATATTATGGAAAGCTCTAGAATATTCTAGAAGGTTGTGGAAGCCTCTAGAAGGTTCTAGAATGTTGTGGAAGCCTCCGGAAGATTCTGGAATATTGTAGAAGCTCCTGGAAGGATGTGGAACATTGCGGAAGCCCTTGGAAGCTTCTGGAAGGTTGTGGAAGCTACTCTAGAATAATATAGAAAGATCTAGAATGTATGTGATATTTCTAGGTTTGTATAGAATTTTCTAGATGCAAAATGTAAACCGTAGGATCAAATCGATCTCCACCATTCGTTAAGGAGGTGGAAGAGTATAAATAGGTGGTGTGTGGGTGAGTTTGTGTAGAAGTGAGAATTGAGAAGTAAGAGTGTTGAGAAGTAGAAGTGAGAAGTGTTGAGAGACTTGAGTAGAAGTGAGTTGAGAGAGTTGAGTGATAAAGCAAAGTGTGTGTAAGTGAGGAACTTGAGTGTGTAAGAAAAGTACAAAGTTAGTGTATTCCAGCTCTTCAGTTTCAAATAAAAGTTTCCTTTCATTAAAGTTCCTTCTTCTTATTCAAGTTTCCTGCCGAATAGTTCAAGGGTCTACCATTCAAACCCCAACATTACCCGCCCATTAATTGGGCCCGTACCCGTACATAAACCCATTTACCATCTTTTAAATGGGCTAGAGTTAAATAGGCGGGTTTTGAGCAGGTAATGGGCAGGTCGTTTAACAAGAGAACCATTGCCAAAAGCCCGAAATGTCCCTACTCATGCCTCAAATTTCTTAACATTTATTTCATGGGAATCCTGCTTCTGCCTTACATTTCTCAACATTGACAGTAAAGAGAAACTGCATAAACTTGGCATCAGTCATCTGAGAAAGTGCCCTTCTAAAAGTGCATAAAAATGACACAATGGACCAAATCTAGAACCTTATCGAAGGGGCACTTTATTAAACAGGAAAGACAATTTAAGAAAGTCTTACAATTGAACCCAACTACTTAAAGTTATAAAACCTAATCAAATACAATCTATATTCCATAACAACACTCTTCAAATCAGCATTGCATCTATCTCACAAATGCAACAGAACGACTTAAAATAATCACATTTGACACATCAAACCGATTAGCTCGAAGCGGAACATTAACACGAGACGGGATTATTCAAATTAAACAACAAAAAATCCCAAATAAACACAACATGAAACCCAGGTGGAAAAAAAATTCAGTTTGTAATTTTAAAAGACAAAGTTGAGACATTTGTTACGTGAGTAGTGTGATGGAGAAAATCTGGAGCTGATTCAACTGAAGGGTGAAAGAGAAGGCTTCAAAGCTCAGTTTCGTTTGTGTTCCCCCAGATTTCCCATTTCCTGAGGGAAGAGAAATAGCAGAAACGCCAACAAAATTTTGGTTTTCTTATCGTGCTCCACTGCTTTCGGAAACACGCATCGAAAAGACATATCAAGGGACAATTAAGAAGGAAAAATATCAAAACAGCTATATATCGGCTCATGTCAGCAGTATGCTTCCCATAAGCCAATTTAATATCATTGCTGCAATTTTTGACATCTACATTATTGCTGCAATTTAAAAACACGGAGATAACAATAACTCTACATTTTTAGTTCGGTAAACATAAAAATGGATTTTGGTTGTCCAAATAGGTTAACCAAACAAACCTAGAACCCTTGCAACTTACGGCTTAATCCTTGCTCAAACACACGCATACTAAGTGGCAAAAACATTTTTGGAGCTTTTAGAGCTTGGTAACAAAGACAAGCCTGCGACCATCGGAAATTGGAAGTCCCCACATGAAATCCACATGCGTACACGTGGTCAGATTCTGCTCTTCCTAATCCCCACGTGCCAATTTTACGGTTCTGTAGCATTAACAGGGAAAATCCAATCATGCACTCTCTGGATTCACATTTGCATCTCAACGGTTCATATTTTTTCAAATAACGATTTTTTGAATAAAAAATTATGGTTAAAATTTTGTCTTTATTTATACATCCATTAGAATAATTTTGTTAAAAAAAATCTAGATATTCATACCATATCTACAAAGTTCATAGCATCTGAGGAGATGTCCTAAGGGTTCGTTTTACCGTCTGTTTGGGAATGATTTTTATGGAGTTAGAAATAAAATTTAAATTTTGAAAAATAGATTTTGAAAGATTTGCTTTTATAGATTATGATGCAAAACATAGCTTTTACCCTAAAACCTATATTTTGTCCAAGTACCTACATTTTCAGAAAAGTTATTTTGGATACAAAACATTGGTTTGAAACCTAAGTTTTGAAAAAAGTTTTTTTTTGTCAAATCACACCCTATCTTCTAATAAATTTTCTCTTTCCTACTTTTTCTTTATTTCCTTTTAATCTTTCCTACCTACTTTTTGCTTTGGAATCCGTAAAAGCTATTATCCAAAATCTAAGGTTTGTTTAGAGCCAATTTTGAGAATAGTTTTAAGATTCAAAGGTAAAACATAGGTTTTGAAGAATAAATTTTAGAGAATAGCTTTTACGGATTCCAAAGCAAAACCTAGGTTTTAAAAAGTGATTTATGTTTAAGAAGTTATTAGTTTTTACAGATCCGAGGCAAAAAGTAGGTAGGAAAGAAGAAAGAAAAAGAATGAAAGGTAGGAAAGAAGGAAAGAGAAATAAAGAAAAAGTATGAATGATGAAAGAGAAAGAAGAAAAAAAGTAGGAAATATGAAAAAGAAAGAAGGAAGAAAGTAGGAAAATGAATAAAAAGTTGAAAGAGAAAACCTATGTTTCAAACAGATGTTTCGTAACAAAAATAACTTTTCTGAAAATTTTTTGTACTTGGACAAAACCTAGATTTTGCAACTTAATCCCAAACAAACCTAAATTTTTCCTCATGATTCATAAAAACTATTCTTAAAAGAACTTTGAAACGGCCATTAATCTTTGGTGGGGACTTTTTGCCTATCATGAGCCTATCACCTGTCTTGCATTTAACCAGGCAAGGCTGATAAGGATTAGGTGCATGTCTAGTTGTTTAGAAGGTTTGTTTCATTTGACAGGCTAAACTCTACTTATCAAGAAGCTTTTCAGGCTTGTCCGGAGACATAATGTAACATCCCAAATTTTTTTGCTAGAGTTTATAAGATATAATTGAGATATTGAGAAGCTATTTAGAAAATAAAGATAATTAAAAAAATAAGTTATCGAGTCAAAAGCTATTTTTGGGAAGTTATTGCCTATTTTTGAGAAAATTTTAGAAAAATAGTAGGGGGATGAATTTTAGTCCAAGAGTCTTTGAGAAAATATTTTTATGGAGGGGGAGTCAAATTGACAAAGAAAATCCCTATTTATTATTTAATATGATGGATTTAATTTAGGAAAATTTTTGGATTTTATTAAGGGACAATCTGGAAATTGAAGGAATATTAGAAGGGCAAATTAGTCTCTTCATGCCTCTCACATAGTCCACACGTGCAAGCCTCCCTTTTTCCCTCCTTGCCTCTCTTCATTTTTCTTTGACAAATTGCGCAGGGAGACACAGGCACCGGAGAGGTGGAGAGCGATGCCGGATAAGGAAGGCCGAGACTCCATATGCAACCACGGATTTCGACTAAGGTTAGCCTCTAGACCTCACTTCATTATCATATTCGTCGCTATCTATCATTTGGGGTTTAAGCGGAGTGACCGAGACGGGATTTGGGAAGGAAACAACCGATTAATCCACCGTATGTGTAAGGGTAAAACTCCTTTGAACTAACTCGAGATCTGCATGTATGATTTTTCTCCGATTTTGGAATCTGTATGTGTGGGAGTCTCATTGTTCCGATTAGCTAAGTTCGTTCTGAGAAAGAAGTACCAATAAGATGAACAGTAAGTGAAGAATGAAGAGATTTGTGTTGAAAATTTTGTTGTATGATTTATTCCTTCCTGTCCATTGACTCTGAACTTGTGGCTTGTGTTTTGAGTGATTGCTTGTGGCTGCATGTACGTGGGTATTAATTCTGCTGGAAAATTGAAACAGAGTGTTTAAATTTAGGTGAAAAGCATTTATGTTGGTGGTTACCAATGTTAAAGGCTTGTGTTTTAGACTCATAAGCCATACTCCAAGATATATGTGTGAGTTTGTGTGATGAAATTTTGAGACTAAAGTGTTGTGTATGGTTGTTGTTGGAAGCCATGGGATGCATGAACCAACATTCTTGAAGCTAGTAGCTTCTATAGTCAAAAGAGGAGCAATTTGGAGTGGTTAAGACTTAAGAGGAATATTTGAAGCTGGAAACTTTCCGGATTTTATGAAGAATGTTGTTTAATATCAAAAGGAGTTAAATGGGCCAAGTGTTGATGAAATATTATATGTAAGTGTGGTTTTGATGTATGAAGACAAGTACCGGTTTGGCTAAACTTTTAGAAGGTGGAATTTATGGAAATGGCCACTGTTGGTACTTTAATATGAACAAGTGAATTTAAACTTCTAAACCACGCCTGAGATGTGTTTAAAGGCCCCGAAGATGTGAGTAGTAATAAAACAATCAAGAATCATGATTTTCTTTTCCTTGCCCTGTTTTGGTAAAGGAGAAAGGCAAGATTGTGCAGTTGTTGTTATTGTTACATATTGATTTTAATTGTGGAATATTTGAGAAAGGAAATTACCACTGATTTTGTAAAGATGAGTGAGAAGTATCTGCTGCTAAGTTGAATTGAAATCTGATTTCGATAACAATGTAGATTGGGTATGTTTATATTTAATTTTTCTATGAGATACTCATGGGAAATAAGAGTTACTTGGTATTATAAAGGGGGCAGAATTGAATTGATTGTGGTGGGATTCGTGTTATTGTCAAGAGAGGAAGAAGGAGATAAGTTGGAAGCTGAAGGTTAGAGAAGAATTATATGTGCCAAAATACTTTTATATTTTACACACACACAAATGATAAGTAAATCTGCTCTTATTTGTGGAATAACCTGAAATTTGTGCTACTGGTTTACTAGGGATGCTCCAAATCAAATAAAAACGAGGCTAGGTTTTATTGTCATCATGATGTCAAAATTTATAATTTTGGTTTGATTTTGATTTCAACCAAATATATTTATTTCACAAGTTTAAATCAATAGTGATTTTCTTTAGAAATTTCAGAGTACAAGTAATTAGATGATTAAGTCTGAATTTTTTTTCAGCAATAGGATCTAGCAGAAGCCTAGATTCAGAAACAAAGTCATTAGTTGACATTCTTTTTACTAATTGTATAGTCTAAACACATTGATGATGGAGAATGGTTATAGCTGTTTTGTAAAACTTGTTTTATATTACAGTTCTTATGTCTCACCAACTTAGTTTCTCTTTTGGTATTAGTAGGCCAACTCTTAAATTTGTTTTATATTACAGTTCTCGTGTCTCACGAACTTAGTTTCTCTTTCGGTATGAGTAGACCAACTCTTAAATTGTTCATATGCACAAAGATGAGAGCTTTGTATTTCAATTCTAGTTAATGTCATCTCTGTTTGGGAGTGAAACAATGTCATTAAGTCTTGTGATTTATGTCATTCTAGTTTCTCTTGTTGATTAATTAGATTATAATATCTTTTTTTTTATGTATTTTAGATTATTTTAATTTATTTTTATGATTTATAACTATTTTTAGCGTATTTAGATTTAGCCTTGATTTACAAGTTAACAAGCTTTTTCACAGGCTTCTGACCAAGTTAGGCTATAGTACATATCAGGCTCAGGGAGTCAAACAGGCCTATAGCAAGGCATAGGACCTGTTGCAAAATAGGCATGATCTATTTAGGGTGAAGCCTGGCCTATTTCCACCCTTGGCTTAGGGGGGTTGCATGAATATCAACAATAGAGAATCTGTTTACAAGGGCTGTAAAATAGACATTTGCTTGCTTCAAGGTTTAACATTATGTGTTTTGGGTGAAGATAGCAAGTGATGTTGTTTAGCTATAGTGGAGGTTTAGATGATGAAAATTGATAGAGAGAAACTGAACACCCTTGATGGTGGCTGGAAAGTAATTTTTAGTTATTTTATGGAAAGGTTAAATAGTTGTTGTAGTGAAGTGAAGGCTGATGTGTCCAAATAGTCCAGAAGGCAATAGTTTATTAGGAAATATGATCTGATATTGATTACACAACTCCAATAATATATTTTTCTCAAGGAAAAATGTTCATCTTAATTCTAACCTTTTCTCGCCTGATTTGTACGTAGGCAATTCCCAGTCGTGAGCCAGATAATGGGAACTCGAGAGGTGTATGAAGAAAAGCTAAGAACTGGCAATCTCCACCACGATCCTACCATCAACCCTGGCCTTGGCTCCCCTCGTTGTCCTCACTGTCTCTCCCTTCTAAATCCTAATTCTGTATGTCTACTATTGCAAAATTCTGATGAATCTACTTTGTCAAACATTTCTTTCAAGTTTTAACTATTTATGTGATCATGTGGATTTAGGAAAAAGCTGAATGGACAATCACTTCTGTCTTGCATGATGCCACTGCTGTGGTGAGTAAAGGATGCCTTATGTTAATAGTGTTGTGCTCCTAAGCGTGTTGTCTCTCATTATTGTGACATGATCAGGCTGGCTCGGGTATGGGTGGTATGCTTAGTGCAGTTCATGGTTTTAATACAGGTATTACCGGTTCTGTTTCCCCCTCAATTTATTTTAGACATTCTGTGCTGCTGATATTGCGTATTAATCTTTGACTACTTACAAAGTCGTCTGAAGGGACCAAAGTGGCTTCCTTTTCTTGTTGGGGTATGCATGCTTTTTTATTGTACTTGAGTTTCCTTTACAAATATTGAGCTTTAATGGCCTTGCCGCAATGTTGATGATGTCTAGAATGGTATTATCATTCAACTTCTTGTCAACTTTAGTTATTTGCGCTTAGCTCAGTACATTTTCCACGTTTCTTGTTTACGTTCTTTAGCTAACACATTTTTCCTCCTTTATTTGCAGCTCCCTCCATTGCTCATATTTTCAAGTGCAACTGCTGCATTTGGAGGTAAATACTTGAACCTGCCTGTTTCTTGGGTTTAATTTCAAGCACCTATTACAGTTTACAACAGACATTAACTATTAGCCCAAGATATTGCTGTCCAGAAACCATGCAGAAAATGACATGATTTATTCTCAGATGGATTCTGAGGAATGCCAGTTCGCTCATGGTCTTTAATCTTTTTCCTATTGGTGTATGGAATTTGTAGGTTATGTGCTTCCAAAGTTTGCTCAACTCACTGTGACATCTTATTATGCTGCCTCAAGCGCCTCACATTATGGAATCTCTCTTCTCACCCGACACATTGAAGATAACTACAATTCTCACAATCAGAAAGAGTGGCCCAGATAACCATCTAGAGAGCAGATATAAGGAAGATGCGTTACCCTTCACTATTTTGTTTACAGGTTAAGCAATGTCCATGGGTTGGTAGTACTATTCAAATTTGTTATGTCATGTATTACTAATTGTGAATATTATCTTTATTAAGTATTTCTTGTTGTAATGCCTCATCCATTTGGTTTGAATGGGAGTATGTGATCTTTTATAATGAGTAATGTTTTCGGAAAGAGGCTGAGAAAGAAAGCTAAGAAAGATCACATGGACAACTTGTAATGGTCATTTTACTAATAAGGTTGAACTGCGAGACAAATCTTCTAAAGGGACTCATATCACTTTCCAGGTTCTAGAAAACTTGAATACTGACTCATGCATGGTACATGGACATGGTTGGACATGGTAAGACAACAAAATTTGAAGTGTCCATATGTGATTTAAAGTGATGTGTTATGCGTTATAGGCATATATGAAAATTTGCTCAAACAAAAGGAAATACGAAATTTATCACACCAATAAGCTGAGTCCAAAGTGTGATATTTTTTTATATAGATTGTATATTATATTAAGTAGATTGTTGTTATTATTACAAAGTCAGTACATATACAAATCTCACCATTTTAAGCAATTTGCATGATTAATGTCAGGAGTAATTTATTTTTGAAAAATAATGCACAAGTATATTTCACCCTTTTTTATTCATATGACTTACTGCCTTTTTTTTGCCCTGCCTTGCCTCTTTGCAACATTAATCATTGGTAAATTTTAACGGATAATTATAAATAACTATATACCTTTTCTTAAATAAGGTATCAGGGGAGTGGCGTTTTCATCCTAAAACAGAATTCAATAACAAAAAAATTTTGAAGATTTTTTTAAGATACGTTTGTACACTATTTTGTGCTTATCAGTACCTCAACACATGAGTGCCAGAATTTTACACAAGATTATCTTAGCCATTGGTCTGTTTTTAATAAAATTTTATGGCCTAAACATGATCTATTATGCCTTTTAGGAAAAAGTAATTATTATAATTTTTTTTAGTTATATCCTGATTCTAGAAGTTAGCTCAATTAGCATTCCATTATAATACTTGCTTTTGAGACAAGTTTAAAGCTATCTGCATTTTCCATAGTCATTTTAATCTATATATAATGAACAAAGTTATTTAAATTTAGATGCCCACTATTTCTATTAATACTTAGCAGTCTTGAATCTTGACTGTAACAATCTGTAAATAATTTAATTTGCTTGTGACAGTTCATTATTAGGATTTGGTCCATTGGTCCTTACCCACCATTGATGTGTAAGTGAACTTCATGCATTGGAATGGTCTATTACTCATGAATTATGATAGAATCAAGCTGTTTTTCCTCTCTTTTTTTATATGGGTTGCCCATTACCCGTTAAAACCTGCCCGTATATCTTTAACCCGTTTAAGGATTGTTAAACGGGTTGAGGCATAGGTACGGGCTAGCCCGTACCCGTATAACTTTACACGGGCGGGTTACGGGCTAGGGTACGAGCTAGCCCGTCCGCCCATTGCTCACCCCTGGTACCCGGCAAAAAAAAGGTGATGAATGCACAAATGTACCTATTAAGTATTCTTCCATGCATATTTAACAACATAAAAGTTGACTTTGTTGAATACAGCAGTATACACATGAATGTCATTTAGGGTTCGTTTGGAAGTCCTTTTGAAACTAGGTTTTACGAATTTCAAGGTAAAACTTAGGTTTTAGAGAATAGATTTTGGAGAATGGCTTTTACGGATTCTGAGGCAAAATCTTGGTTTTAAAATATTGTGTTTAGGAAATTATTGGTTTTTACGGAATTTGAGGAAAAAGTAGGTAGGAAAGATGAAAGAGAGAAATAAAAAGTGGAAAAGAAAAAATATCTTAAGAAAGAGAAAATGTTTTAAAAGTTATCTTAGGCACAAGCATCCTTCTTATTAAAAGCACTAGTTTGATAACTTAAATAGAATTAGCTCTCCTGAAAAATTTTAAACGACTTTTACATAAAGATGTTTTTCAGGAATTCCATTGAATCCGGTTTAATTTTGGATCCCTTGGGTTAACTCATTTAATCTTTTTAACTTAGATTCAGATCATTATATGAAATGACAATTATTAACATAATATTACAAGCTAGTCTCCAATATTGGTCATTATTGTTATGACACTTCAATTCTATGAGGATTTTAGCTTCCTGAAGACTATTTGTTATGTGTTAATTGTGTAATGATGCTTTCTATTATATTGTTGTTTCTGTTATGGGGTAGTTAAGTTGCTATCTGTTAGCAACGGAATCAGTAGGTGCTGTTAGTAAATAAATGAGTCGTGAGTCTATATACAGAGTTGCACGAGTATATCAGCGTGCATGCATGTATGAACAGATATGGAATTAAGAACTTTGATTTTCGTTTCTTGCTTTCTCCTCTGTCTCTCTCTGTTTCTTGATTGGCCTGTACCAATTTGGTATCAGAGCCACTCTCTGGCTATAGCGCCAGAGATGCGCTCCTTGGATCAGCTCAGCGACGCAGGCCAACGCTTGGACTCTCGCTCAGCCATGGATGCTTCTCGGCAATTCACATTTCACTGCACAGTTTCGATCATGGTGATACTCTACTCACCAATGGTTACCACCATCGTCGGACTACAAGCAAGCTTCACGCCTCCAACGGAGCTTGCAACAGCGACTCCTCCACTCTCAGACTCAACCTTGACGGCTCCAACCTTCGTGTTAATGCCATCGCCGACTGCACGGATCTCGAAGATCACTCGCTCTTCTCTTACACAGCACTCCTCGCTCCAATTTTTTCTGATCTCAGTTTTAAGGAATTGACCACAGCAGCTTTTTCAATATCTAATTCGACATCCTCTGTAGCTTCATCTCAGTTTTCTAGAGATATAGAGAGGACGCCTTCATGTGGTGCTCTCTCAAGGGATGCAGCAACTTCTGGTGCTCATGGTGTGGCCTCACCGAATAACCATATCAAGCTCAATATCGGAGGGAAGCACTTCGAGACGACGCTTTCCACTACTCATTTCGGTAATCCCGATTTCACTGCTCTCTCCTTCCGTAACGCCGATGAAGCCCTTGACTACGGAGTCATTGAACTCACACAGGAACTTGCCTTCAGAATCAAGATCGACGACCTCGCGCAGGAACTTGCCTTCCGCTGCTTTACTGTCACCCCTAATTCGATCAACCGAAACTCCAGTGGACCTTCTAGCATTGCTGCTAACGATCTTGAAGAAGCTCTCGTTCTTTCCATCTTCAAGAAAGCTATCTTCTTCGTCATGAAGAAGCTCTTGATTTCACTGTCCATGGTGTTCAACCTCCGACCACACGCCGTCGTCTTTATCATCACTGTGCCCACCCACTTCGTTGCAGTCAAAATGCAGAGGCTCGTTCGGCGCTCCTCCATTTCTTCTATGTTGCCACGCTCATCATCGTAACATGGTTGTGCCTGTTGAGCTTTCGGACCGCAATTCTTGGGTCAAAGCTACTAGCACTTTCCTTAATAGCAACGTGGTTAGCAAGTACTCAACGTTGTTGGCTCCTCTCACTGTTAATGCTGTGTTATCTGTTGTTATTCTGGCAAATCCTGACATGGTGGATCTTCGTGATGTCAAGATAGTGAAGAAGCTTGGTGGAATGGTGCTCACCGGAGCTCTTATTCCTGATCAGAACAGTCATCTCAATTGCCCCTGTGGCCTCTATGACGAGCGAATCGCCAGTGCGTCTTTCACCTCCCCTCGCAGCCTCAATCTTTGCAGTTGGCTTTATCAGGTCAAGCCTTCGATGACCCCCGATTTGTTTAAGCCTCGGTCCCATCGAATGGGAGACTTCTGCATGAGTTCAATCAGTCTAACAGTTCTGCAAACCTGTCTCAGCTCCAATGGACACCTATGGATATACCCAATTCACCCACGGAATTCGTTGATGGGCTGTTTATGATTTGTGGTGCTGACAGCTCATCCCTACGCCATGGATGATATTTGACTGCTCCTACTATGTTTCGAGGCACCATGAGCTCAAAGGAGGTTGAGGAACAGATGATCAACGCCCAGAACAACGATTCTTCATATTTCGTTGAGTGGATCCCCTATAACGTCAAATCAATAGTGTGTGATATTCCTCCAACTAGTTTAGAAATGGCATCTACATTTATTGGCAATCAGGTCCTTCGGCTTCTTTATGCCAATAAGTTGGACGAAGCTCGACAACTTGTCTCTGGACTACCAGAAATGTTTCCGGAAAGCGTTAAGCCCATTTTACTTCAAGTTGACAATGTTGGTGACAATGTCCAAGATATTGCCGGAATGGGTTCTGATCTGCTTGGTTCTGCTGAACTAGTTTTTGCTTCCATATCTTCATTTGAAGTCAACCACGACTTCACAGCAATGTTATACACCTTGCTTATTCGTTCAATGGGCATTCTCGTTAGTTTGCTCACTACTCTCTTTGCTACTGACTTCTTTGGGATCAAGGCTATTATCGAAATTGAACCAGCATTGAAGAGGCAACTTATCATCTCCACAGCTCTTATGACCATTGGAATTGCAATTGTTTCTTGGATTGCCTGCCATCATCCTTCACAGTTTTCAACTTTGGGACTCAAAAAGTTGTCAGGAGCTGGCAGTTGTTCCTGTGTGTGGGAGTAGGTCTCTTGGCTGGACTTATTATTGGATTTGTGACTGAGTGTTATATTAGCAATGCTTACAGTCCTGTACAAGATGTCGCTAATTTTTGCCGGACTGGAGCTGCAACTAGTGTTATCTTTGGCCTTGCCCTGGGATACTAATATGTTATAATTACCCATTTTTGCCATTGCAGTCAGTCTTACTTGTGCACCGATGTATGGCATTGTTGTGGCTGCTCAGATAATTCTCTTGCTCTGTCCTTGAGGACAAGGACCTTCTTTAAGGGGGGTATTATTACGTGTCAATTGTGTAATGATGCTTTCTGTTAGATTGTTGGTTATGTTATGGGGTTGCTAAGTTGCTATCTGTTAGCAACGGAATCAGTAGGTGCTGTTAGTAAATAACTGAGTTGTGAGTCTATATGCAGAGTCGCACGAGTATATAAATGTGCATACATGTATGAACAGATATGGAATTAAGAACTTTGATTTTCGTTTCTCACTTTCTCCTCTGTCTCTCTCTGTTTCTTGATTGGCCTGTACCACTATTAAAATCCTTAACATGTTCGTATATTTACCGCCTCTACTAATTATACATATAGTTGTAAAAGGCTTATCAAATTAACAGTAATTAATTCCTACGAATTCAATAATAATATTCCAATATGGGAATACTGTGCACTCTTGTCGTCGTAAAAACAATCAAGCATGATAGGCACAACATTACTCATTTCACTCTGGATCTTTCTTAGGTTGATACATGTCCTCAGTCCTTAACGTATTGTGTCAACCTTGGAATCATTGGACAATAGGAATGATCAATATGAATTCCAGTAACTCCATCTACTGTTTTTAGCTTAATCCTTTTGCTTTTTATCGGTCACTCTTCATTTTGATCAAAGAATATTCAATAGTTCAATTTATATGATAACGTATATACTCATTATCATTTGCTTCATATCTCCAAAAAAGACATTGCCCAATGTTTTTGGCTTTTTGTCATAGTCTCTTTGAAGATGTCATTTTAAAGGATAGTGTTTCCTGAGAATCCCAAGGTTGTAGTTCAACCACTCTGTTGAATTATAATCTTAAACCTTACCATAATCATAGACAGAAATGACATCTTACAAAACTAATAGTAAGCAAAAAAAAGAAAGATCACAGAGTCATCAATGATTGTATGAACGAACACTACAAAATTTTTGTGGGCCAATTGCATTCAATTTTACTTTAAAATTTAACATTTTTTAATTTTACCCAAATTTTACATATGGATACCCAATTATACAAAGTCGAAACAATAATAAATTAAAGAAAATGCATACATTCTTATAAAAATTTAGAAAATGATCTATAATTAAACAAAAAAAAAATCTCCACTCCGACTAATAAATAGAACTATAGGTCAAACGTTACTCATTTCATTCTAGATCTCACTCAATTTCATTTCTTATTGGGCATTGCATATTTGCATACGTTAAATTTGACTAAAATATTAAATTTTAACCTAAAATTGATAGGTTTTAATTAAGGTTGTCTTTGGTTAGCTCTTTTTTTTTTTTTTTTGGCTATAGTAAAACGTGTTGTTGAGCCGTATTGTTGACAACTAGCAATAGATTTTTTTTTTTATGCAAGAGAGGCTGATAGGCCAAGAAAGAAAAACAAAACAGTAAACTAAAGGGGAATAAATCCCTTCTCTTTGGACACTAAGGGTTGGTTTGGTTTCAAGGTTTTGAAATCTAGGTTTTGAAACCTAGATTTTCTCTTTCATACTCTCTTTTTACTACTCTTTCTTACTTTCCTCTTTCTTACTTTTTCTCTCTTTCTCTTTCTTACTTT
>JANTPZ010099815.1:0-13463 GCA_025593235.1 Vachellia pachyceras
CTTGTAAATTTTTGTGAGCTTCATTATTTGACTATCCACTCTTTCAGAGAGTTTATTCTGTCAAATCTTATTGTATTCTTGTGAGATATTCAAGGTTGGGACCTTGGATTTGTTGGGTTGCAAAAGAGTGAGAAAAACAGAGTGTGTGATATTCTGTTTTGTTGTGTATTGTAAGGGGGAGTGAGAATCTCTGTGTAAGAGCCTTGTTTGTTGATTAGTGGATTGGAAATCTTAGGAGGTGCCCTGAGGACTGGACGTAGGTCAGGAGGATCGAACCAGGATAAAACTGCTGTGTTCTCTTTCTCTGTGCTTTCACCGTGATCTCGTTTAATTTCTGTGATTAAGTTTTAATTTTTGTAAATTGACCAATTCACCCCCCCTCTTGGTCATATCCTGCACTAACAGTGGTTCCCTAAAGGCGGCAGACATAACGCACGGAGAAAATGAGTCTTCTACATAACCTTTCCCTATCAGAGAATCCTCTCACATGTAATTTATTTTGGGAGGGCCAGTCACAAACCCTGAACCTGATTAGTCGATTGTTTGGGTATCTGGTAATGTGATTAAGAAAAAAGCGTCGAATACCAGATAATAGTATCAAAATTATAAGGAAATAAAATGGCCAATAAGTCCTCTTATTACTTAATTAACCCCAATTTAATTAAGTCCCAAAGAATTTTAGTTTTAAATATAAAATATTAATAAATTATTAGTTACCTCTGTTTCTTGCATGGGATTTACATAGTCTAAAAATTTCATCCCAAGAAAAAATTTTCAAATAATTGTAAAATATAACATAAGAATTTTCTTAATTTTACATCAAATTATTTGAAATTTAGGTTATTAACGTTATAGCTTTATTTAGACCCCATGATGAAACATAACTATTGGACAAAAAACAATGAATACCCCCTCGATTTCCATGAAAATTTCATCCACAAAAAAATCATTTTCTGCTATCTATTTTTAAAAATATATTTTTATATCTTCATATTATATGTTGTTTTTTAAAGTAACGTGTGGCCTACAAAAACTAACTCTAAAATGATGAAAAATATTGAATTTGTAAGAATATAAAAATTTATTTTAGATCCCTTCGACTTGATCTTCAGATATTGTTCTTAAAGGCTTTTATTTAATTTTATTATTGATTGATTTGATATAAATTTATTAATATTTCAATAAAAAAATCAAATCTTAACAATTTAAACATTAATATTATGGTTAATGTTGAAAAAGGAATTAGAGAAGAGATGATGAGAAGGGAATGGGAAGAAGAGACTCATTCGAAATTGAAATTTAAATTTTGAATAAAGAAAAAATTGTCTACTGTAAATGTAGAAAGAGAGAACATAGTTGAGATTAATGGCTTACTTGGACCAATTTTAAAAAAAATAAAATATGACCAATTAGAATGTGAGAACAATAATTAGATAAGTAATAAATAAATAGAGGTAGTCAAGTACAATGAATATGTTGTAGAAAACAATAGAATATAATATTGTAACATTAGAGAAACTTTTTTAATACATATAGTGCACCAACTCATTTGTGCACTAGCCAATAAAATGTTAACAACTCAAAATTTTTTTCATGTGTCAATATGTGTTTTCTTTTAAATATTATTATTAAAATAATTAATTCCTTAAAAATAGGCCATTCTTCCGTACATATATTCTCTCTATCTATAATATAATAATGTGCGGATTTGTGAGTGCAGTAGAGAAGTATTTTTATGCAAGTCAATGTAAATATATGGAGGGGATTATCTCATTTTACGAAAAACACTGTTGAACTGCGTTTGACTTTTGAAAATGTTGTTCCAAATAAATTCAATAACGAGGTCTCTCATTCTCTTGCTGCTTCTTCTTTGCCTCTCAGCCCCTCCCTCTCTCATTTTTTATTGTGCCATTTGCATAATTTTTGTGTAGGTCAGAAGTATTACTTTAATGATAAAGAAAATTGCGCGAAAAATAAAATAAATGAAGCCTAGAAATAGAAATAACATGCGCTCTATCAAAGGTTAAAATGGTGAAATTGTAATTTATTCAAAAATTTGTTTTATTTTTTTATGGTTGGCTGGCCGGACCAAATTCTTTTTTTTAATAGGAATATACTCACGTATAATATTGCAATAACTAAACTCCCATTAGATACATTACGTACGATAAGGTTGAAAGTATTTGAGAGACAACAAAATTATATATCTTACATTATTAACTTGAAAGTGTTATGAAATAAGGGGATTTGGGAGTGGAAGAGAATAGTAGAAGAGATTGAGAGAAAAGAAGAGAATGATCTCGAATTGACTTTCGGATAGATCAGATCTGAATCTATCTTGATTACAATATCTTCATAAATAAAAATACATGAATTATAAGAACATCCACACTATATATTATATTTTATAACACTCCCCCTTGGATGTTCTTAAACAAACATTGTGCCTCATTAAAAACCTCTCTAGAAAAACCCAGTGGGACAAAACCTAGATATGAAAAAAGAAGTACAATGTTTATAGATACACATACTAATGCTGCCTCATTAAAAACCTCTCTAGGAAAACCCAGTGGGACAAAACCTAGATAAGGAAAAAAGAGTACAGCGTGTATCGACTCCCCCTCTTAACAACATTACTCAGGCATACATGATTATAATGACCTCATTCATAGTACCTCGAATAATATATATCACTCTATTTAAATGTATTAATGATATTGAAGAACTATATTCTGCCCGTAGATTAACAATAAATAGTATATCATGACTTGTGAAATTAACAAGGATACATTGGTGTCCCAAAATCACTTAATTATGGTACTTCCGGATCAAATAGTTCTTCATCTCCCCCTTTGTTAATTTCACAAGGTATAGCATGACTTTTACCAACCTAAAGCAATCATTTGCCATTTTAGAACTGCTTCAAGTCATATCAAGACTTGTTTAGCTCAAGTAAATATTATTTTTGAGAACTTGCAATTGATGCTTCTGGAATCACGGGTCTTTTAGGGACCCTCATATAAATGATACTGCCAAGTGTGTCATATGAAGGTATAGCCATAGCATTTATGAGGCATGATTCAAATCCTTTATTGGCTGTATGGTTAATCAAATAATGAAAAACATTCATATTCAGTACTAATAAATGCATTCTTTCACAACATATACCATATCATTCAAATGGCCAATCATATGCCTTATTATTTTCCCTTTTCCATTTCTCTTCCATACATAATGGCTTACATTCATATGGCCAATCCTTTCTTTATTGGCATTTAACAATGGTACCGGCTCATGATCCTTATCATTCATTACATCACATGCTATTTTATAATGTACTGTCAACGTCGACTTTATTTCCTTCCCATCGAACTCCACAATTTATTGAGATCTCATTATTTTCAAATGTGTTAGGTACCTGAGTCTCTTTTGGGACTATAATATTCTCTTCTAGAGAAAATAACTCTTTAAGAGTTAGCTCTTTTTGAGCAATCAAATATGTTGACCATCATCAACTGACCATCTATATTCTGGCTCCTTTTATTTTTCGAGGATTTTGTTATCTTTCAAATCGATGGGCATTTCACGCTTCAGGCATGTTTTAAATTCGTTCATAATATATTGTCCTTCAGGGACATAGATTCTTATAGGAGCATTAACAGTTGGGATATGTGACTTCATCACTTTCTTTTAATCAATAAATGCTTCAAGCATTTTATAGCTAGATTCTATGAATGAATTATCTTTTGAATTTTTAGTGCACAACATTTCAGTACAAGGATTAACAGTGAGCCAATGATAATTCATTCCAGCTAATATCTTTACCCAACTGCTTATTTTCTCCCCCTAATGCTGGTGAAAGTAATTAATCAATTGACACTTAGCAAATCGTGTCATAAAATTCATAACCAGCATATATTCATTGGGTTTTACATGCACATATATTACATACCCAAAATTAATCAATGTTAGGTTTTTGACCAAAAACCTTTATAAGGGAGAAAAATTTTGATAATTTGTTGGCTTCATGCGAATTAATAGTGCTGCCTGCAAAATGGCTAGTCCCAAAGTAGAATATGAGAGATTATATCTCATGTAATAAGGTTGCAACCACTTAATCATTCATTCTGCTAGGCCATTTTGTGTATGAACATGAATTTCAAGATGTTAAAATCAATTCCAAGGGATTTCAATCCTCGTTAAGGCCAATGAGGTAAACTCATTATCACTATCAAGATAATATTTCTTAATTGGATAATAAGGATAATACGCTCTTAACCATATTCATTGAGCAAAATGATCTTGCAAACTTCAGGTTGCAAGAAGATAACAAATAACTATGAGAGCATTTAGTTGATGCATCAATTAAAACCGTATGGTAACTAAGTGGTTCATCATGTGAGTTCGTCATCCCACAAATATATTCCTGTATCCGTTTAACAATGCAAAGGGCTCATATTTTATTTAACTTTATGAGAGCCAATAATATATTCCCCTTAGAACGTGCAGCATATGAGAAATAGTGGTATCTATATACACTTCAGGGTATAACCACATTTATTTTCAATCATTTCTCGCATCATAATTGAACCGGGATGTTCTAACCGGTCATGCCAAACATTGAATTCATTGATAAACTTCTAGTTTATCTCATTAAACTGCTGGCTTGTATTAATCAGTAAACTTTTGGTTTACTATCTCATGACATACATCAAATTCATCAGTAAACTGCTGGTTTACTATTGTATGTCAAACATCAAATTCATCAGTAAACTTCTGGTTTACTGCCATATGCTTTCAACTTTGATTGTATACAGAGCCAGAGGTAAAATGGAAGAAGTTTGAAATGTAAGAATATATATATATAACAACAATAACATAAATAAAGTTAATCAATCATATATATAATTTATAATGTTGTAAGTATAACCATAAATAAATATAGCTTCTGGCTATATTGTAAGGTAGGGGAAATATATGTCATCTAGCCATACGATAACTTTTATTTCCATTTCTGAAAATATTATGAAACTTTATAAGTTTCTTATAAATTGGGTAGAATAGAGTGCATTTTCAAAGTATAATTTTGTTTCTTTCGACAACATATAATATTAGCTCTTCCGGAGCCTTTAATGCACACCCAATTTATTAAATATGCCCATATTTTGCCCTTTTTCGTGGTTCTTATAAGTTTTTCCACACCAACACCAATGACTGTGGTCTTATCCCCTTTCTCGACTATCACAAATATTAAGTTTCACAATATTCACTTATAGGAATAGAGTCGAGTTTATTGGGCAAATCTATTATTAACCCAACATATCAAATTTTATAAATGTAAAGGCATCCATTCATAATGGGCTTTCAGGAGGATAACCAACATCTGGTGGTTATGCATTTCTTTTAAATTGTTCTAAAGAACATATGGGCTTTCTATATATGTATCAAATACAAAGTTATAGATACTACCCAAGATTGCATACTAAACACAAATATCAATCGTATGCAGTTGAATTTAAAATATGCATAATTCTGATTGAGAATTTAATCAATTCTCTCATTACTATATACCCCCATGCAATAGTTTATCCCCTATATTGCAATTAAATACTATTTTGCAAAATTCAAGAAATTAAATAATTGCAAAATTTAATAATCAAAATAATTCTAGATGCAAACAATTAAATAATGTTTAACAATTTGATTGAATTAAACATGTATATGAGAATCAAAATTAAATTTAACATATAAGCTCAAAATAATTTAATTGAATAGTTAAATCATGGTAATTAATAACATTATCAAATAAAGATAGAGTAAAAAAATTTATTTAACCCCAAAATACTTTCAAGAATATTTTTTGATAAATGATGCAGAAAGGAATTGAAACCCAATAAACATTAAATAAAAAAATATTTAAATGACATTTATTTTTACATGTATAAGTTTTAAATATAAAAAAATAATTTTACTCAAACATTTTAAAACTTAAATAAGTGTATAATAAAATTAATTTAGAGCTCAAATGCATGGTCCAAAACAAAATAGAGTCCAAAACGAAAAAAAACTTTCTAAAAAAAACACACGTCCAAAATTGACCCAAAATGGAGGTCCAATGCGTTTCTATATTCCCTTTTTTTATTGCCAAAAGTTTCCAGGCCGAAATTCATCAGCCCAATTACCCTTTGGTTTTTTATAAAGACAGGCTGAAAATTCAGCCCAAATGGCGTTTCAGCCCACTTCTAAATAAGTGAAACAGTGCGTTTTATTCTCTTGCCCTTTTTCTATTAAGATTTTTGGGCCTAATTGCGTGGCCCTGCACCTTCCAGTACCAAAGTGGTTTACCTACCCGGATGCCCTCTTGCTCGACCCGGTTCTCTTCTTTCTTCCTGCGGCGCCGACCTAGCCTTTCCAGGTATTTTTTCTGGCGATGCGGTGGGCTTTTACAGGCGTCCCTTAAGAGCTTCAGGAGGGGTCTGATGAAGGTGTTTTGGTGACTAAATTCTCACCACACAAACATACAAATACACACACACATATATATATATATATATTCCACACAAATAAAACACACATCATGCAAAGCAAGCTTACAGCAATGAATTGCGGCGTGAATATACACCTCAAAACGCACACCATAAACGCACAATCGTGGCATGAATATACATGATGCACGCACAAAAATGAGTTTCAAAATTTGGGGGAAAAAATTTCAGTGAGCAAGCATGACGATGAGGAAAAAAATAAAACGCCCACGTATATACACTAGAGACAAAGTAAGCACATATTTTTGTAGATCTAAATACAAAAGATGAAGTGCAAGTTCCGGCAAGAAGGCCATTAAAACAAATTCAATAACTCTGTGAAAACGTGTGTTAAACGTGTATTTGACTTTTGAAAATGAGAAGCGAAACAAGTCCAATAACTCTGTGAAAACGAAAATAAAAAGATAATTTGAAAGATCATCGAGTTGGTTGATTCAAGAACGTGTGAAAGAAAAAGTTTCAAATTCCACGATGTGTGATGTTTTCAAAGAAAAGCACCATAAGGATATGATCCAATAACATTACATGGGACATCAACATCAAAAATAAACCAAAAGAATAAATTGGCGTAGATTAATTAGCGGTCAAATCCCGTAGTACAGCCATATTTAATTTCACAGAAATAAAAAAAATTAAACTTTGGTTTAGGTTTTCATTTTGCCAACAGAGTGCCGGCTTGTAATCAGTTTAAGTAATTTTACTCAAGCCGTGATAAGTATGTGAAAGAAATTTTATCGCGATTTGTGTGCAACCTGAAAAAAAAAGCCATTCCAAACTCCCTAAGAGAAATTCATTACTTGAAATATTCAAATCATATAAACGTGTGTTCTTGGGAATCCATTGAAAGAATGATTTTACATAAGTTGAGGTAAGTATTTAAGAGAAATTTTATCTCGATTTGTGTGTAGTGTGGTTTGGGAATGGTTTCCAGACAAGCACAAAGTCCGACCAAAGTAAAACAAAGAAACATAAAAACAAAAGGATTGATACATGAATAATTAAAATTTAACCGATTTGCTCCCATTAGCTTCTTGTAGTAGCTGAGTTACATTAGAAGACACTTCAGTACAAGCTTCCCAAAGATTGATAGGTGTTTGGGAATCCATTGGGATATTGATTTCACATAAGTCAATGTGATTCCAACGGATTTGCCAAACATGCACAATAGCTAGACGAGGTGGTGATTCTAAAATCAGACCTTAATGTTCCAATTCCTTTAAAACCAAAGTAGCCATACAATAGGTGGCATGATTACTTTCACGAGGTATCTAGATCATACTTATATTTTGCAACATGTTGGAGACATCCAAAAGAATTCCATGGTAATTCCAATCACAACATCAAAGCTTTCTGGATGATACGACAAAAAAAATGCTCACGAGAGTCAAATTCAATGGTGGTAGGGCTGTGAGTCCAAATATCGACCATCATCAAGATTAAGTTGTAAAAGTTTGAGTTAAAGAGTTAATGTTTCATATTTTGATTATCAATTCCTTACTATTAAAAGTTCTATTAAAATTAACTGTTTTTTTGTTTTGTCATATTTTTTTATTTTTTATTATATTCCATAACATTGAAAACTACTGATGCATAATTTTAAATACGTAAAATAAAATACTAAAAAATATAATATGTTTTTTAAAAAATTAAAATACTTAAATTTACATGTCATATAGCAGTGTTCTTTCTGAATGACATGATATATAATAAAAATATAAAAAGTATGATATGGCAAAGCCATCAACTCCCTAATTTTAACAATAGGGAAGTTGATTGTTAAAATATGAAATATTGTGTTTTTAATTTAAAAATTTAAAGGTTATGTGGTATGCAACTAATTCAAAGTTTAAACGGATTTGTATATTTCAACCAAAAGTTGGCTAACAAATTCAAATTATTAAAAGTCAATAATGTGATGTGCAGCTACTAACTTGAAATTATGGGAAATTTGTATATTTTAGTCAAAACTAGGTTAATAAATTCAACTTACAATTTTTTTAATACTGAATGTGTGTAATCATTCCCATTGAATCCTTTAAAAGTCAAAGCTTGGACCCAACAAGCCAACCATGACAGAATATTCAACAAACGCAACCCTTTCGGTTTGTAAAGAAAAAAATATTAAAAATAGAGAGGTCCAAAACTGCTAGAACTGATAAAATGATCGATTGAATTAAATTATACTATGTCTATCCGTTTGACATCGAGAACAAATGCTGCCACATTCCCATGCAAGTTGCAAAGTACTAAAAAACTGAAGACACTATTCATATATCTAAGGAAAAAAACAGAGCAAGAGAGAAACAGTTTCAGAAAAAAGGAAATGGAAAAGCTCAGAGCTTATGCTTACCTTGCAGTTCAAGCTACATGTATGTTTTTCCTGGCGCTTTGTGCAGTAACTTATGGAGAGACAAAAATAGAGGCGCTTCTCAGGTGGAAAGAAAGTCTTCCAAATCAACAAATTCTGGATTCATGGGTCTCTCCAGCAAAGAACTCAAGTAATGCAGCACAAGGCCCATGTTCATGGCGTGGAATAACATGCGATAATTCCTCAGCAAGTGTGATTGTAAGGAACTTGGCTTACACTGGTCTTCAAGGTACCCTCCAAAATTTGAACTTCTCTGCATTTCCAAATCTTCTCCGACTTGACCTCAAAACAAATAGCCTTATCGGTAGTATACCGGAAAAACATCGGAGTACTCTCTAAACTGCAATGTCTAGACCTTTCAACAAATTACCTCAATGGCACACTACATCTTTCCCCTGCTAATTTGACTCAAGTTTATGAGTTTGATGCTTCCCGAAACAATATTACTCCCATTAGACGCTCGTCTTTTTCCTGATGGTTCTGATCAGCCCAAGACTGGACCAATAGGAATCAGAAATCTTCTCTTTTAGGATACCCTGCATGGTGGTAGAATTCCAGATGGAATAGGGAATATAAGAAATTTAACTATGCTAGCTTTAGATGGGAATGGCTTCTATGGACCTATTCCAGCATCTCTGGGGAACTGTTCACATTTAAGTGTTCTTAGGATGCCTGGAAACCAACTCTCAGGCATGATTCCTCCTAGTTTTGATAGAATGACTAATCTATCTCAAATGTTCCTACACATAAATAATTTACAGGATCCTGTACCATAAGGATTAGGTAACCTTTCTTCTTTAACTGTCTTGCATCTTGCCGAAAACAACTTCACCGGAGAGTTGCCACCCCAAATCTGCAAAGGTGGAAGCCTTGTCAATTTCAGTACTTCCTACAATAGTTTCACTAGCCCAATACCAGTAAGCCTGAGAGACTGTCCATCATTAGGGGTGTTTGGGAAAGCTTCTCAGCACCTGAAAAGTACGTTCAACGGTATTTTTCCGCAAAATGAGATAATCTCCTTCACACATCTACCTCGTAAATGATAAAAGTACTTCTCCACTGCTTTACCAAACGGACCCATTGTATAGGGTTAGGATGGAATATAACCAACTAAGGGGTTATGCAGATCAAGATTTTGGAGTGCATCCTAATCTTACTTATATGGACTTCAGTTACAATAACGTGCAAGGTGAGCTCTCTTCAAATTGGGGAAGCTGCAAAAACTTGCAATATCTTAGTATGTCTGGAAATTCTATAGGTGGTACTATACCTGAGGAGATTTTTCAGTTGAACCAACTTGTGGAGCTAGATCTATCTTCCAATCAAATATCAGGAGATTTTCCCCAACAAATAGGGAATTCCTCTAGCCTTTCCTTTCTATCCTTGAGTAGCAACAAACTTTCAAGACTGATACCGACAAGCATTGGGAAGTTGTCTAATTTGAGAACGTTAGACCAGTCAACAAACATGCTAAGAGGACCAATCCCTTATCAGATAGGTGATTGCTCAAACTTGCAGAGTTTAAATTTGAGTAATAATGACTTGAATGGAACAATTCCGAACCAAATAGGAAATCTGGCAGGATTTGGTTTTGAAGAGATCCTTCCAATCTCTGCACATGCATCGGGATCGCAATAGGGATTTTACTGGAAGATGTACAAGAATGTTTCTGATAATTTCTTCGGGAAAATGTGGTGCTACGTAGTTGTCCGTTACTATCTGCTTCATGACGATCCACTGTGGTATGAAGAAATCTCACGGCTTCACAACCTACGAGGAAATCTCACACACGTTTATCTTACACTTAAAACTAATAACTAAGGAGTGAGAGATGGTAATTAACTTACTGGATTTGGATTCAGGTTGTAGTGGTAGAACAGATACAACACACACGAGAGAAAGTGATATAACCCAAAAGATCAATGGTACGATGATTTACAAATGATGCGAGGAACCTCTTTTAAATAGATGTATCTGACAATATCAGGAGAAGATAAAATATCCATATCTGATCTAAGATGATAGCACGTGGGATTAATGAGACTAAGTCAAGGAAGAAGCTGAATGTTGAAGTTGTTGAGAGATACTTGGGGGATCTGCAAAGCACGTGGGATTGATGAGACCGAGTCAAATAAAGATCTGCTGAACGTTGGCATCGTTAAGAGAGATGTGGGCTGATGCAAAACCAAAGGCGGAAGTCTGTAACTGAAGCTGTTAGGATTTAATTTATTATTATTGTACGTTATTTCGATTATAAATAAGGCACACCTTGTATGTGTAAAGGTATATATTCAGGAAAATAAAGCTTCAGTCCCTGTTTTTCCCCATTCCTGAACATCACCGTAGCTTCTGGTTTTTCTTTTCGTTTCGGATTATAATTGGGATCAATACCTTATCATTTTAAGATATGCAACAATATCCATTAGTTAATTTATTATTATATGTCTCTCCATTATCTCATATAATAAGATAAATATATATATATATATATAATTTGAATTTAAATGCATTCAGGTCTCTAGTAGATATTTATCATAACAAATAATCGATTAAATCCTTATTCAATCCATAAACATTATTTGAACTCAAACTGATTTAATTAATTAAATCATATAATATTGACATTTAGATTATTCAGATAGATGATATAACTTGAATCTCTTATTTAATTTATATTTTATTTAATCAATTAGCTAAATAATCATATTAAATAAGCTTATTATTATGCGTGAGTAGAAACTAGGTGCCTCTTTATTTCCAATTTAACTGTGTTTTTTCATAATTGTTTTGTTCTAATTTGGATATTATATCCCAATAGCTATGGAAAATCATTTTTGGGAGGGACTTATGCATGTTTGCATTCGAAATTAAATCTTTTCTGAGTTACGCTTTTTTTTTCCCAATGCCTAAATCATCAGCGGTGATTCTTTTGTCTATTTTTCGTAATTTAGTATATCTCTAAATTTCTTTTTTAAAATAATATAATTATTGAAATTTTAATTATTTTAATTTATCATCATTAATACTTATAAAATAATAAATTATAAAATGCGAAAAATCATTAAAATTAGATATCAAATCATGCATATATGTTAAAATAAGAATCTGAACACGATAACAAATAAAAATATATGTTAATAAATTAATGTTATCTAACATTTTAATAATAATTAATATATACATTATTCACAAATTCTCTTTTATGTGGTCCTACAAAATTTCAGTTTAACACCTAATAAAGAAGGTGATAATACTACGGCTAAGGGATTATTGTTTGAAGAGATTGTCCAATTATCAAGTCACAAGACTTTTCGCTTGAAGATGAGTTTTGACCACTAGAGACTAATTGAGTTGGGAGAATAATTAGTTTTTGGGTTCATGATCTTAACTCTAATATGCATGATTAGTTTGTTATCCTTCTTTAGCCTTCTTAGCTCATGATCATGCATGCATCATCCCATATTCATATGTTCTTCATGTTGTAGTAAGGTTACAATCCTAACAACTTCAAAGAAAAATAGCATCATGATATTTACACAAAACAAGCAAACATATGCATCATCATCTTTAAGGATCAAGAACCTTTCCTTACCCTTGCTTGTGCTTGCACCTACATGGTTAGTTGGATAATGAGATTTTGAATACCTAATAGCAAAACTAGCTAAACAAAAGCATTGTGAATGTGCATCTAACAACTTTAAAACAAGTATATGAGCATATAACATGTGATATGTGCAAACTTCATTTTATATGCATATGACCATAGCAATCAAGATCACATTACATACTCATACCATACTTCATTTATCACAAAAATCATGCATCTTTCACAACCAAAGTTCACAAAACATAAATTTAGTTTAGTAGTCTTGCTACCTTTGCTAAGCTTTTCCCTTTTCTTTGAACTTTAAGTTCTCTTGCTGACTTTTTCCAATGGCGTTCTTGAAGATCTTAAAACCTTAAAAATCATGGCATAAGATCCATGTAAATATCCAACGAACAAGTTGCCATAAATCTTGCAAAAACGCATAGAACATTTTGTAGGTTTTTCAAGAGTCCTACAAGTTCAAGTCTTGGTTTTTATGGTTCCTTAAACTTCTAAAATCCATCTCTTGGCTTTACCCTACACAAAACATCATTTCAAAGCCAATGGAACCATCAAAACACTCAAAAACTCATTCCTTCTATTTTCTTGTTTTGGCCGAGAAGGAGGAAGAAAAAGGGAAAAATGGGTTTTTCAAACTCTGTTTGTGTAACCTTGTGTTTTCTTGTTCCAAAAACCCTTTTTCTTAACCTTGATCAACTTAAAAACCTCTTCTCTTTAGATTAAACAAAATTTGGGCAGCACCTCCCCTGACTTTGAGCTTCCCATAATTTTTACAACAACACAAAACATCCAACAACCAACAACAAGCTATCTTTTACCTCTCAAGGAAGAGCTTGCAACCATATACCACTTTTAAAACCTTCTCCTTTCCATTTTTAACTCTTGAAGTCCTAGCCATCCTCTTCTAAAAGAGAGTCTCATCCAAGGAACAGCTCAAGAGAAG
>JANTPZ010099816.1:0-21173 GCA_025593235.1 Vachellia pachyceras
TCAGTTTTCTGGCCGTGAGGAGCACGGCCAGTGTAGAAGACTAGGGTTTTCCTCATCCCTATCCTCTTGGAATTGCTCAGGTATATGGCCTTGTCCCTGCCCGTTGCCTTCCAGAATCCGGCCGTTGTGGCTCTGTTCGTTCGGGTTCCGGTCGGGTACTTCTTGTCCTTGTGGCTGTAGAAGTACCACTCATTCTGAGGTCCTGATCCAATCCTACATTTTTCTGCACACACACAAGACCAGCCCCAAGCTTTATTGCGCCAAGACATTTGGCTAGGGTTTATACACACAGACACTGAGTTATACATATTGTAAAATGAATAAAAATCACACACACACACACACACAAAATTCATAATGAAACCTTGGACCCAACAAATCAAACAAAGAACCTCAGTAAACACAGGCAGTAGATTAACCGGTATCTGCTATGCATGAAAACCTATTAGATCCTTGTAACAGATAAAATTTTCAAGCTGGCACTCTTGACCAATTTTCCGTTAATATATAAATGCATGCAGACTATGAATAATGATATGCCTTTTCGATTTATTACTCAAGCTAGCAAACTTCACCTTTAATTACTATGATGAAGAAACATGTGAGAAGAAAAGCTAGCATATCACAAATGAATTGTGATTGATCAGCAATATATAAACAGACCTTTGAGATCCCAAGGCTCAAGTTTGTTGAGATCAACTTCACGTATGACATCTAGGTCAATAGCTTCAAATGAGACTTTCTTCCTAAGATAATAATAAAGAAGCTCCTCGTCTGTAGGGTGGAACCTGAACCCTGGAGGCACTACTATTTGTCCACTTCCTTGCATCATTCTCGATCTTTACCCTTTTCTATTATATGATTCTATTTATCACCTAAAAAAATGTAACATATATGGCAGATTTAGCGGTGGATGCAATTTTTTTTATTTTAAAACAAATGACAATAATAAAAATTCAGTGGATTCAAATATTAAAACTCAGCATAATAAAAAGCCCAACAATTATTATGCAAATACTAAAATGTTGAGTGGGGGCATTTGCCCACCCTCAACTCTACCTAGCTCCGTATATAGGGTTTCACATATAGTGATTATACTTTCATGTATATATATGTTTCAATATGAGCATAATAAAGTGACAACAAGAGCATAAATTGGTGTAAAGGCTTTGTTGTTGTTGTATATATGTCTCAAATCAAGGCTGATTAATTAATTAATGATGAAACCTAATATCTCGTGTGAGAGAGAGAGAGAGAGAGAGAGTCATATCCTCACCGGGACTCCTCTTGGTAAACCACCAGTTTTGGATACCCCAGAAACTGATGTACTAGTAGTCAATATAATGATGAATCCAAAAAAACCTTTTGGACATATATATGAAAACTAATATATATATACATATATATTGGTTTAGGGTCTGTTATAAGAAAGTGAAGAATTTTTTTTGACGGAAGATGTTTACATCAGAACACAGGCCCATAGAAACACAGGTCCATCTAACTCGCATCCGTGTGTGTTCATCGTGCAAAACCAGAAAATCATCTCTTACCCCTCTTTTATGGTACGTCTTGGGTGAAATGGATCCATATAAAAAGGGTTAAAAAACAACACAAGTGATGGTGATACGAAGACTCATCATAATTAAAAGATCAGCTATAGCTAGCAAAATTCAGCCATTCATTAAGAAGAACAAAATTTCGAGTCATGTACACACACACACACACACATATAGAATGAGCCAAGTAAAAGACTCAGAAACAGTTCTCAACCATCAACAGAGAAGAAAGGAAACATCTCAGAAACATTAAAAAGAAGTGAATTAAAGGTTCATGGAATTAGAAAGAGTATAGAAGAGAGAAAGTATAAACCTTTTGTGAACTGTGTGAAATGAATGGGTATGTGAAGCAGGAGGACAAAGGAAAGCAGACAAAGGGAGAAGAGGGAAGAGGAGACAGCGATGCGATGCTTACGCTACCGCTAACTCAGTTCCTTCGCTTAAAGGGCACGGACGTGGTTTTTAATAGCTAGACACACACAGAGATGTATATGGATCAGTGCATAGATAACCTAGCTTCTCCATCAAGGACTGACAACCAAGAAGAATGGGCACAGAAAGAAATAAATATATAAATATTGTATTCTATTATATATATATTGCTTTAACCAAAGCTACAAATGTATATGAGTAATATCCAGGCTTAACTTCTTCTATATGCATATAGGTCTATACTTGTATGAGTATATGAGGTATATGTTAATGAAACGAAATAGTTTAATTAAAAAAGATAATCAATGTATTACAGATATGGCTAGAGTAGCTAGATTACTAGCCTCTTTACCTTATGTGACAAATACTACTTCTTGTATGTTGATCTGTTTCATTGTAATTTAATTTGTAAGTACGTATGAATATGCATTGTGAATAATCAATTAAATATGCTTTTTGGTAAATGTTGGTTGAATGGGAGACCTTACTTCCCTAAGAATCGCCTTATAACTATGAAGACATTCTGCTTAACTGTCAACTAGTAGTGTGTGTGTGTGTGTGTGTGTGTCCATACACAAATATTTACGTACTCTAACTCTTTCTTTTGGGTTTTTCCTCATTTTTTTTAAAAAAAAATGTTGATATGAATGTGATGGGTTTTGTTTTTCTTTCATTAAAATATAATAAATCTATAAGCTGTCCTCAAATTACTCCCTCACTCACAGACACTTGGTCAAGTCTAAGAATAACGATATAAATGCAATTTTAGCTCTTCCCAATATTCTTAATCTACCTCGTTCTTATTAATTATTCTTATTATTGCAATTATTTAGACTATAATTATACCCTGAGTTTGAATCTGAGCGTGTGTTTGGGGAATATACTTGTACTATATAAAATATATATCTGCTCGATAGTCAGTTCTTTTGACCCCTCGTTTAGCCTTAATTATGAGTTAGCCATTTCGATACACACAGATATATTGATTTGCTTGATCTTGATTATTTTTATATTTTAATAGTTCATACTTGGGGTTTGCTTATCTGCAGTCAAGAAATCCAGCGGCTAGCCTTGAATCATGTTTCATAAAAGTGGAAAATTTGCATCAAATTCAGTGTAATGGTCAAACCTAAGGGCTCCATCTCATGGCTAGTCGTTATATTCACCAAGAAACATCTCCAATATCAATTTAATTAGTTAATTAATCAATCAATCAAGAGTTTAAGTTTTAATATTTTTTTGGGTTATTATTGGGATGCAACCATCACGCATAGTCGTGATTATATTCCGGATCCTATGTAACTTTAAAAAACCAGTGAAAATGGATTAAGCTAAAGAAGCCAAAGATTATATATATCCGTGCCCCACAAGTTTACATAGGGAATGTGTCTAGCTAGATGGTAATTTTGTCCAGATTATAAGTTTGAACTAATTAATTGATATATATTCGCTTGTTTACATATATGTTATGGTGTTTATATTCATGTTTCCCGGAAAAAATGAAGGTAATTTTTGTCTGTTTCTTTGAAGTTTATGACCATGCTTGTTTGCTAGTACGTGATCCATGGATAAAATCAACATATCCTTGACCTTTATCCCTTTTATTTGGTTGTGAATTTATAATATATAAAATATAATGCAGAAATGTGGTGAAAAAGCCAACAAATTAAATTAACATAATCTGTCTGATTCTTTCTTGCAGAATATTATCTGAAAATGTTAACACACAATACTGTCATATAGTGTGTGTGTGTGTGTGTGTTGTGTTACCAGCAATGTACGTGAATTACTAAAATTTGTATTCACCGAGAACTTTTGTCTTATCTCACACACACACACACACTCGTGTTTAGTCTTGGGTGAGTGTGTGTGTGTAGAAGACATTTAAATTTAAGGTTGTTTAAGGATGATAAAGAAGTCGAAGAATTCCGATGATTAGTGATATTGAAGGTTTAAGGAAGATTTTTCCTCTTTGATTTGATTACAACACGATAATGATAATCCACATATGAAAATTACCGGAAGATGCGCATTTATAGTTGATATAGATACTTATTTTGTTTGAAAATTCAACATTTGTTCAACTTTCTATATTTTCTCTAAGCCCATTTTCGTCATTGCATATTAAATATGGACACAACTCTCAGTTCGAATTCATACTTTGATTCGTTATGTTGTAAGTGAATAATCCATTTTGTTAGACCTAAGCAACGCTAGTCAACTTTGCTCATATTTAATAGGGCTAGTCAACTTTGCTCAAGTATTTTTCCCAATAAATTGTATATGGTAGGGTTATTTGAAAAATGAGGTTCATTAATAACCGTTGGTCTTCTAGAAGGAGTTTTAACTGCTTAAATCTAATATCTCAAATTTGAATCCACATAAATTTAAAAAAATGCCTTTATGAGAGTTATCTTCAATTGAGCCAGATAGTACTCAAATTTAATCTAATCAAATGACTATTAAAAAAAAGAATACACTCTGTATTTAGGATGGGAGAGAGCATGAGAATAAGAAATGAAAGCGGGGAATGCCAGAGAGTGCATGGGCACGTGGGGGATCGAATAAAATAAACACAAACAAAGGTCTCGGTTACATAAAAATCCCAATTATATATAATTAACAATGGATGTGGTTAGGGATGTATGTATATATAGCTCTCTCACTCTCATACAATATGGATTCTCACGCTACCTCAATGGTCTACTCTTCAAATAATGCGTTATATATATATATATATATGTATGTATGTATGTTAAATGATGGTGTGTTAATTACAAGTAGTATTAATAGTGCACATAGCTGGTCAAACACGTTAATGTGTAATGAATATGGAAAATCCTAATCACGACCTCCCAACCCATAATCATCACTCTTAATCCCCCTTTCACCACTATGTACCCAACCTCCTAATTAAACAAATATATTATTAATTAATTGTGACCCTTATCTTTAATTTAGTTAATTATATATATATGTATAGAGATATATAGATAGATAGGGGTGCGTGTTGCTTATACGTGGAGGTGCCGTTGCCTTTACGAACACTGCATCAAACATTAATGTTTTGAGGATTCATTATTGATCTGAGAATCCGATGCCTATGATCTGTTGAATCTGGACTCTGAGGGAGGCCTCCATCTTCTGTTCCATGCTGCTCCAAGCAATATCATTGACTCTCGTCATCAAAAGTTAATCCATTTAAGAAGAGATTGGTTCAAAACTTATAAAGTCGAAAGTTCAAATCCTGCTACTCACATAAATATTTTATTAGTGGGCGACTTGTAAACATCTTTGTAAGTACTCTTTGATTATGGAATCATACCTTGGTTTTAGTGAGCCTTTGAGAACCAATTCACCTAAACTTTTTTTTGTATAAAAAATATCATTATCTCTCTCTCAAATTAAAAGGAAGAGGAACTAACCAGATTTGTAAAGAATAAGGTTTGACTGAGTTGAAAACTGAGAAAAGTCAGGTTACTTATCACGGGTTGTTAATTAAATTGATTGATTTAAAGGCCATTTATTTTTACTGTCTATCTAATGCTTAAAGCTTAGCTTGGGTGATGTTCATATGACTTATCATGCGAAACTTCTGAAATTGTCTTCTTTTTTCATGGTTATGTCTATTTTTTGTTTAAAACAAAAATTGTTAAAATTACATTATTTTAAGGAAAATATGCTGAAAAATCCCTAACTGCAGATTTATTTATTATCTAAAAGGACTTAAGGAATCCTATCTTAAACAAGTGCAACCTTTTTTTTCAATTGTGGATAACATATCTTCAACTATATGTAAAGTTTTTTGTTTTGCACATAATTGCAAGTAAGCTATACACAATTGAAGAATAATTGCACACACTTAATATAGGTTGCTCGAGTCCTTAAACAAATTTTAAGTACCTTTATGCAATAAATTTTACAATGAGAAATTTTTTAAATTTTTGGATACAAGTAACACTTTATTTATTTAGATGAGCAAACCTTCAATCCCCAATTTACAAAAGGAGTTTATATGTTATTAGGTTACAAGGCCAATGAAAGAATTAACATAATATTTGCATGTATGCTTCAGTAAGCGACAAGACATATGCTTTATCAATAGGATCAATTTGGTTGGCCTTTACAAGACAATTTTTATTAAATGTGATCAATAATTTAACTTGGTAGACACTACTACAGCTTGGCTTTTTGGTCATAATCAGAGAAAAGCAATTTGCAGATATAATTTGGTTTCAAGAAACCCACTTGGATACCAAGTTGATCTGTGTTACACAATAATACAGCTGTGCCTGCAATTACCAACTTGATCCATTTATATGGTCCATCACACAAGTTTGAACCAACATGTTGAACTTGTAACCCGTTCTTGCGCAATCGTTATATACTAAACAACTCACTATAATATTCCCAGAAGAAAAGAAAGTACAGAGCGCCGCTTCTTGGCTTAGCTTTTGGAGACACATTCAGATTGAACCCTTTAACGTTCATTTTTTCTTTAAAAGAACATTATTCCTCGGTTTTTCTCCCCCTCCAGAATTCCGAAGGAGACACTGTAGAGGCGAATTCTAACTGATGCCAATACTTCTGCATAATCTTTGCCACATATATCTTATATCTTTAATTTGAAACTTCTGTCTCAGATATTAGATAATACTCTCTCCTACTGTTAATATAATTAATATGCAGATATGGAAAAAAACAGTTAAGTTCGTTATATGTAAAAAAATATTTGTTGGTTTTCTTAAAGTATTCCTTCAATCATTTGCATTGGAAGTTTCTCTTTCTATTGAAAACCTTCTTAATGTGTGATCAACAGGGAGATTTTAGAGAAAAAACAATGACTCAATTAAAACTTGGAGAAATCGGGGAAGGTCACATTAAAAATTTTATGCATAAAAGTGACCTGATAAATTTTTATTCACAGAAAATACTGTTCTCTGAAGTTTCTGTGTATAAAGAAACCATCAAGTGATTCTCATCAATAGAATTTTCAATGTATGACTTTTCTCCAATTTTCCCAAACAAACTACTTAGAATCTTACACATTGAAGATAGAATGGGCCAAGATGGCGATTACACATGGTCTTTACAGAAAATCAGGAGTCGGCTACTGCACTAATCCATAAACCAGATACGTGGCAATTTTACATATTTTTTAATTCAATAATGACCTTTTAAAGCTCAAACTTAACTAAGAAACAGGCTCACAGGGTCTCCAATGCTTCACGTTTATGCTCAGAGGAGGAGGGAGACTGGCAGACCATGACTGTAAATCAGGCAAGGGTCCTGTAAGTGCCATGAAATTTGCTCCATTTTCCTTCGGCATTCTCTTCCAATTCAACTGATGATCAAGTCAGATACAAACTGTAGTGAGCATCCTTAAAGAAAACATACAGGAATAGCAAAGAACACGGCACACAAGTTTTTTGGGCTTCAGGTGTGGGCAAAAGAACAAGTTTATACTACCTTCTATTCTTAATAGAAGAGATAACAACTAAACTGTATAGATTAAGGAAATTAGTTAAGTTGGCCACTTTAACAAAATTCTCCTTTCTCTTTTTAATTTCCTTCCTGTAATACATCAGTGATCTATTCTTGGGCAAATTTTGCACTTAAGTAAACCTTATCATATGAGTAGTATTAACCTATTGCATGATGATGAATTGATGATGCAAAAAAAAAACAGTACAAGAATTGAGTCAAACAACAGAAACCATACTTGACCGGGAAATGCTCTGGATAATGCTTTTAATGCAGGGTTCTGTAACCATATTGGAGTTTCAGAATCAGCACTTGCATCTGATGCATCTGATCCTCCATCAAGGCCGCCACAGTTCATCATAAATCGACCTCCAGGCATCAATCTATCATGTAACTCCAACCACGTACTATCCTACATGAAAACAAATAATAAGAAATGTAAAATCCAATGCTATTATATGCTGAGACAGTGTAATTTTGTTTTTCCAATGACTTTCCTTGAGAAAACTAAGAAAAAGAGCTTAATCAAACAAGAAAACAAAGCCACAATTTGCTTAGCTTAGTTTTAAGAAAATCTCAATCTCAATATGTTATAGAAGTATTTAAAAGCTTAATATCTTCTTTGAGATTCTATGATCAGCACATGAAGAAACTTTTCATTTCATTTTTGTATATGGTGAAAGAGCAAGGACTGAATTAAAACTAGAGAATGCAAGAATTTCTGTCCAGGATGAAAAAAAATCTTGTTTTCTATCAGCCTAAGCATCTGATGCTGCTGGTTGGCCAAGAAGAACTTCACAGTCGCCTAGGTCGTGGAAATCAATATGCTGAAAATAACCACATACCTCATGCAGCTGAGGCAGGACTTTTCCATGAGCAAATAAGTCAACAACAATGCCTGAGAAATATTCAAACATATGCTGGTAGATGGTCAAAATAGCAGATTTACTTCCACTAAAATTGAACAAAGGTATCTACAACATTGATCCAAAAGTGCTTGACTAAATATATATTGTGAATTTGAAAAGAATGAGAACTAGAAAATGGATAACATACTACGTAATTATGCTAAGGTAATAGCAAAACTTTAATTTGAATAAACCATGAAAAATGATATGGATGACTCACCAGCATATTTTCTGTACAAATTCTCTGATGGAACGAAGACATCACCAATATGAATATTCAGTATACCACCATCTTTTGTTGGTTTCTCCAGATCAGATAGACCAAAATAATCCCTTGCTTTATCAATCAACTTCATGATTTGGTTTTCCAAGGACAATACAAGTAAGATCAGGATATATGCATCGGGGATTGGTGAGATTCACATAAACACACAATTTTATTGCTTTAAATAGAAATGAAGATTTGTGTATCATCAACAAAGACCAATAAGGTCCAGAAAAGATATTTCCACCATCAATTTCTGCAGAGGACAACTTATAAAGTAGAGTTCCTTTTAAGTAGTCTCTATATACAAGTAAAAGAGGCAGAGTTGATGAACAATGGGGCAAGTCATGAAAATTGCATTAAAATATATTTTTAAGGGGAAAAAAAGTATGATGCAGAAAAGTAAAGTCCCCTACAATTTGATCAATCTCCCAGCCTTCAAGCTGCAGCGAAGGCCACAAGTCAAGCATCAGATGAGCAGCAGTTCCACCACCCTGAAAGATTTAGAAGCAATCTGATATTTTACTCACACTACCTAAGAAGGTGCTTATGGTTTCATAGGCTAAATTTTGTAAAATATCTGTAACCATAGAAAAAAATGAATTACCAAACCTAAGATAGCGATGGGACCTTCTGGAACTATAGCCGGCAAGCTAGCAAACTCATCCTGTTTGATGGAAACATAAACATCATTACAAAAATGGGTAACCGAAAAGAAAAACACACACCCATAATTAGAAATAAACTCCTTGCATTAAACATGTTATAGAATTCAGAAATAATGACACTTACTAACATAGCTAACAATGCGTAAAGTCTGTGATTTAATCAATAAACACCATACGCACAATTAAATACTACTAAATACTAAACGAAGAAGGAAAATACTAAAACGAATAAGGAAAACTAACATACCCAGTAGCATTCTGTCCACTTTGTATCCCAATAAAGAATGCTATGAACGTTATCTGCAACAAAGAAGAAAAACTCGGTTAGATTATTCATCATTAACATATTAAGTACAATTCAACGGTGCCATTTAACTTTCACTGTTCACTTGCTTTATCTCTAAGGTATAAATGCAACAAATTTAGGAATCCCATTTTGATTGCTCTCAAATGGAGAGCGTCCATACAGTTCGAACTACACAAGAATCAGAAAAAACACAGAGAGAGGGAGGGAGAAAATACGATAAGAATCAAGGAGGAGCACTCTAGAATTGGGAGTGTCGAGAATCATTATGTCATTGTAATCGCTTTTCGCAACCGTCAGGACTTGAAACCTTTCTTCGTCCTCTTGTTCGCTGTGTTGAGCAGGAGCCGAAGTGGAAGAGAACTCAGCATTGGCCTTAACTTGGTGACTAGAGAACAAAGTGGAGCGATTTCCAGAGTGAAGGCTAGTGGAGTGACGAAGTTGAACTGCAGAAATGGGAAAAGTGAAGGAGAAGCTCTTGTGGGTAATGCGTGGAAGCGCCAATTTGGGTAACGGCAAAGCATACCCTCCCATCGTTGAATTCAGAAAGAATGAAGATAGTAAGCTTGCCACTGGGCAGCGTCCATTTGTCCATGTTTATCCATATCCACGACATTGTATTATATATTTATTTCCCTTTTTTTCCAAAAGAATGTTACATAAAGACATTAACTATTTTTTGCCAACATCTTGGGTCGGTCTACTCTGGATTATGGCTGACTATCCATATCCAATCGTTACATAATTAAAAAAATTAGAAGGATATATTTGGTTTTGCCATATATATTCATTCTAAGCATAAGACATGGTCCATTTTATTTATAATATTTATTATTTTTAAAATAATTTACTTAATTCATGAATTAATATCATATAATAGGCCTGTTTAGATAAACGGTAGTAGAAATAATTTCTTGGTAGAATGTCTTTTAAAAAAGATTTGGATATAAATTAAAAAATATAATGTGATTTATATTTAAATAAACGGCGGCAGAAATGACTTTTTGTGAAAAAAATCTTGTTTAGATAAATGTTTAAAATGTAAGTTTAGTTGAAAATAATGTAAAAAGGATATAAATCTTATTAAATAACATATATTCATATATATTGTTTTATATAATGTACATATAAATATTTTATAATATATATTATAATTAAGTAATCTATTTATTTTTTTAATTTTTTTTAAAATCAATTGAATCTAATATTAATACCCTTTTAACTTTTTCCCCTTCTTTTTGTACCTCTTCTCTCTCTCTCTCTTTCCTTTCCTCACCGTGATGCCCATCCTCCTTCCTAAAAATCACTTTTACACCAATACATTTTGATTTTGATTCAAAGCATTGTCAGCTGTAATTTTCTCCAGCTTTTTTTATCTCAGAAGCCCTTTTTGGGCTTCAAAAACCCCCAACCAAACTCACCCATTATAGTTTCTTTTAAGAAAAAAAAACATATTAGGTTTGTTATGATTAACTTTTATAATGGAAGGGGTAGGAAAGTTAACACTAAGTTATATTAAATGATTTTCATCTTTTTTTTAAACCGAATGAGCATTATATTATTATTTTGAGATAAGAGTATGAATATTGTTCAGCAACAGTACACTGACTCAAAGTTACAAGGTAGGCGTTGCAATAAATTACAAGAAAAACATATGTAATTAGAAAAATGTACAAGTAATAAAATAAAAGCCAATATTTTTCTCCATTTCATTTCATTCATTCGTATTACTATTTGCAGATTCTGCAACAATAATGATATATCTCACTGAGGTCTTTCATCGTCATCATGGGAAGCTTTACATGAAACAAAGAATACAACTTACCCAAAAAATGATTGAAAGAAACATACAAAAATAAACAAATAAATAATTACAATTCCTCACCACTCAATTTACTCTCTCCACACCAAATCCCAAAAAAATTATTTTTTAAATAAAAAAGTGGAAAAAGAAAACCTTTTGATCTGCATGTGCATGCCCACTCACTGTCTTCTCTACCCAGCCAGCGAGTCCTCCATGTACAAAACAAACCATACGTTTGAGTGTACATGAACCCAGTTCACACATAAAAGGGGAAAAAATCTGTGAAAACAGGAGGGGAAAAAACTTTTGCTTTACCTGAAAAACCAAAACTTGAGGATCTTAATGAGACTGATCGCCATCCATTTGGTTCAATAAGAATTGGAAGTCTGATCTTTGTCTTAGGATTGTGGGTGGATCCACATCGATGTCTGATAAGCGGATGTCACTCATTGAACGGAACATCTCCTCCATTGAGAAAGGTATACTGAATTTTTTTTCAAAACAAAAAAGTTAGTGCTACTGATTCATACAGGAAAAAAGAAAAGGATTTCAGGGTTTTAGTTTTTTTTTAATGGATCCTTAAACCTAAACCATGTTCCAAACTCTGGCTTCTAAGTATTTTCAAACACATATTTAAAAACTGTCAGATTCAATTGGATCATTTACATGAACTCGAACTCGAACTCATGACCTTGTACTCAAAGAAGTCAAAGCTTATTTCAATAGGACCAACGTCTTGCTTAACAAGTAAAGGAACCGGAAAGAGTTGAAGAGTTTATTAATAATTAATTACCTCGAATCCACCTCCAGGAGAAAGGAGTTATTGGGAATGCTTATGGAGTCCTCTGCCACAAGCACTCTCATTCTGCTAATTACCTAGAAATTCAGGGGGGGAACAAATTGAAAGTTATGAAGAATCCTAAAAGGGAGAAAAACAACCGTTGTATTCCGTTTGAATGTTTAGGAGTTTTATCATCGTTAGAATCAGTCTGAGAACGAAAATATTTATGAAAAACATGCAGTAGAGCTATATATGGACAAAGAAGTCAAGGATTTACCTCTTGAGATAAGCCCTGTGCTCCATATTTGTCATCCCAGAACATAGTTCCAATTCGATATATTTGTGGGATACTTAGTACCTGAAACACGAACCAAAACAATAACCATATATGAAAACAACAAATGATACATCAAATCATTACAGCAACAAGTTTTATAACCGTTTTAGATGAAATAAATAGTAGCTACAAGCCAAAAAAGAAGTTGCTTCTTAATCAAAAAGTTTCATGCAATAAATTGTTTTTGTATGGTATTTTTCATAGAGGAGTTAGATGAATTACCGGACATAGTTCACTTGTTATCACATCCAAAGATTTTTGTGTCTTTTGATGTGAGACCTGCATAAAGAAGCATTTTGAAAACCAAGCCTTGAGGAATATGAAGGAAAGAAAAAGATTATTCGGGTGCTTATACAGTCTCGGTCCAAGAAACTATACCAGAAAGGCCACAGCTTGGCGTATGTGTTTGAGTTCATCCCAAGAAGATCCCGCAAACTGCAAAAAAGGAAAAAAAAAAAAGGTACAACATGTATGTTTTGATGTTCTTCTCTTTCCAGTTTAGGCTCTTTATTATTATAAAAAATGTAAGATTACCTGATCAGTTGCCTTGATACACCATTGTTCCAACTCATGCAAACCTGCCTTTAAATACTCTCCATTGCTGAAGGAGCAGCACTCACGTCGAAGCAACAAACTGCCAGTTCATATTTTTTGTTAGTTTGGGGTAAAGGGCAGCTCAGTGCACAAGATTTCCACTAAGTGGGTATGGGTACAAATAAATGTACATAGCACCCCAGGGGGGAGGCAAAGAAGAGGCTATTTTCGGGATGTTAATTCTGGTCCATGAATTAGAATTAAATGAACCACTCTTATTTTTTGACTGAAATTCCTAATGCAGTTTAATTAAATATCTTCTTACCTATTGAAAAGCTGGACATTCATGAAAGAGAACACCTGACTGAAGATCTTCCTTGTGATCATGGAAGGAACCTGAAGTCGAAAGATGTATAAGATATAATAAAATCTCAATCATTAACAAAGAAAACCCAGCAAAAAAGCACATTTGTATTTTTCACTTACACAGTTGTCAGACAATATTCCCAAGGTATCATCTAACTTATTGACAATACTTTTCCAGTGCATATGTGATGCCTGTTGTTTTGCAACTATATTTGAGTGGATGTTCCTTGATGATCCTCGTACTGATTTAGTCCTCATAGATCTTGGTGCCTGCCAAAGGTTACATAGAAATATAGGTATGGGCAAGTTAATTGAGCAATGTATACAATATCGTGTTGGAATCTTAGACGATTTCTATAATATTATGATGTGAACCTGAATGCACAAATTTAGGAATGGACTGATCTCTTTCTTTAAACTGTCACGGATCATTCCATATATCTTCTCAACATATGCAGTTAAATGTTGCTTGAACAGAATAGCTGGATACTTTGCTTCCACTTTTGATTGCTCATTTGGCTTGCCCACCATTCCACTGTACCCACTTGAAACCCCCATGCCCATAGAGGATGAAAGCAAGCCCTAAATTTGTATAACAAAGAAACATTACATTGCGTTGTTACATCATTGATCATGCACTTGAAAATTGCAGTTTCTGGGAGCTTACTTGTGCCATTCTGCCAAATAAAGTAGCTGGGGAATTTCGATGACTACGAGATGCCGCCTTAGTTGAGTTGCTGGCCTTGAGTGTGCTTTGTAGGAAAAACAATAATGTTGAAGTTGTAGAGAGCCAGTATGCTAGGTCATTGATTCCTTCTTGACTCTGCTACGGAAAAAAAAAATGGAATTACAGTAAGTTGGAATGCTTAATGTTGTTTTTATTTTTATTTTTTCAATTTCTTGATATCTCTTAATGTATATGATTTCTTCTTGGGGTATATACTACCTCAATAGATGATCGGATTGTGTGAATAATTTTGTCAAATATATGTGTCTTCTCTGCTTCAAAGGATCTCCATTGAAGAAGCGCTTTATATATAACACAAGCAGCAACTGGCCTGTTTTTCTCAAGTCTCTTATCCTCTGCAAGACACTTGAGCAGTGCATCATGACTTTCCTGTTTACAAAGAGATGAAAATTGTAATGTTCCATGTATCTATCTATTGTATTTCAGCATTTTAGTGATATAGGTATATATTAGGTTTGTCTTCCTCTCAAAATGATTTGTCTTAATTTGATAGGACCCATCTCAGCTTTATATAGCTTTGATTCAATGTCCAACTCTCTTTAATATATTCTAATATTTTCTATGTGCAAGCACTTGCTTTTTCTATGTACCTGCTGCCTGTCTGTGAGAGATCTTTGTCTTATGAGGAGGGAGACTGGCTGTCTTGGTTCCTGAAAACAATTTTATAAGTTAAAATTAGCATAGCGTTATCAAGTGTTGATCCAGAAATTCTTAAAAGAATTGAAGTAAGTTTGGAATACTTTTCTTGTTGGGTGTTCTTCAACTGTTGTGAGGTTACCATTGTCTAAATTCTGCAGCACCATAACAGACAGTGTCACATAATGAGATATTATTCTATGAGAAAAAGCTAAGGAGGGTGTACCTTGATTTGTGGAGTTATTGTATCTGATGAAATAGGATTCTGATGAATTTTCTCTGTGATAAAAGTTCCCTGTTCTTCTTTTTCTATTTTTTCTGGATAAACCTTTTGCACCACAGCAGCTACGGGCTGGCTCCGAAGAATTTCATTTTCTGATTCTAGATTTGCAATATTCTCCTTGAGGCTGGAAATAAAGATGTCAGAATTTCACAGGGGTTTCATAATTTCTTCAGGTTTATGTATGTTGTATCAATGTTAATTTCCAGATCTTTTGGTCCAAAAAAGTTTAGTTGAGTTGGATCTGAATGTTCATCAAGGCCCAAACATACCTCCATATTCAAAAAGCTTTTATAAAGTTACTTGCACATCACCAGTCAACAAGGTCCTCAAGTCAACATTAAATCAACTCATTATCAATGTTAGCGGTTCCTTTCCAAATCTAATGTGATGCAGTGGTAAAGAATATAATTTCGAATATCTATGGAGGGTACCGCTTGCGAAGCAACTAATCCATCAAAGCGTGAAACTGAGGAAGTGATCTCGTGGATGTTGACAACTTTTTGAATATTCGAGTTGTGACCATATTCTGATGACTATCTTTGGATTCTAAACATTTCTCTGGCAGAAAAGTAATAATAATAGATGGTGCGAAAGAAAGGGAAAAAATAAACGAAAGCCATATCTTACGTTTTAAGCTCCTCGGAAAGTTCCTCATTTTTTGATTCAACCAAAGCCTGCTTGCGGAGAACTTGATTCTCAGACTCAAGGTTTGACAAATTCGACTCTAATCTATGACCATAAAGAAAACACAATCAAAGCCAGTTTATAATGGTAACAAATTTTTCCCTGTCGGCCAGTTATTTGAATACCTTTCAATAGTCTCCTGAAGTTGTGTTGCTTTCATATGTGCTTCTTCAGCCTCTTTCACCCTGTCTTGACTCTCTTTTTCCATGTCTGAACACCTTACCTCAAACTCTTCTATCTTCTTCTTCATCTCTTCTACTTCACTCTGCAATTTCAGAATTAAAACTAATTACATGTCATCATATAAGTTTGTACGGCATTAATGATTTTGCCATTCCAATATAACGAGTACAAGTTCTTGAAAGGACCACGCCCTAAAAGCTAGTTGTGCCTCTCTTTCAAGGTGACCCTCCCAACGTGGGACTTGTGACATCTACCTTCTTAACTACGAATGTGAATAATCCTCAATATGTAGGAAACAATGCTTTGGATTTACCTCTAGCTCCACATTTTTACTTGTGAGTAGGTCAAGCTTGGTATTGTCCACGACAGGGACCTCTTTGATGACTGGTGGTGCTGATTCAATCGCTATTTTAGCTGCTTCCTTCTCATGTACAATTGCAGCATGGGCTTCTTCAAGCTCACTTTGCATTTCTTGTAAAGCAGTCTGTAACTTTGCAATTTCTTGTCCTTTAGCTTCCTCAAGATCAATCTGCAATATATTTATTATCACCATTAGATCTTTCAATTTCTTGTGAAGCATTCTGTTATTTCACTGTTATTCATAAAGTAACCAACTTTTAGTCTTTTTAATGTTTATCATGTGGAAAGCAGTTGGTTGAAGCCATACCCTCAAGTGCTTTTCAATATCTAGTCGCCATGTGAGCTCTTCCACACGCTTCTCCAACTTGTCCTTTGCCTCCTTAAGTGCCCCTGTTTCCCTTGCAGCCTGCACAATAGTTTTTGGCCGTTACCAACCATATCATGCTTTGAATTCTTAATCATCTTTTTCATGCAGGATAATTCTAAAATAATCGGTTGGCAATTTTTTAAAAGGACAAAATTTATGATAAGTTGCTTATATCCAATTAATCAAGTTCACGTGTGAATTTACAAATGCACATACGATTTTAACAATAGAACATAACAAAATAACATGTGTTCATATGGTAATTTATAAATTATAACTTTAACAATTAGCAATTGCAAAATAACAAATGTCCACATGAAAATTTACAAATCATATTTTGCAATATAAGAGTTGATAAAAAATTTGCTTGTGTTCATAAATGAATTTATAAGAGCATATATGCATTTTAACAATTAATAATATCAAAATAATAAATATGAGTAAAAAATTTGATGTAACTGATATAAGCAACATGATTTTAAGTTTTGTCTTTTTCTTAGAGTACACACACACACACAAAAGAAGTAACACTCACCATCCTTAGCTTCCTAAGGTCCTTCCTAGCTACTTTGGCCCTCCAGAGACATTGAAGAGAAATAGTTGCCTTCTTGAGCTTTTTGTAAGCAGAAAAAGCATCGACTCTTCTCCATTGTGTCTATAAAGGAAAGAGAAAGTTCTTAACTTTATGCATATATTTCTTGTGTTGACTTATAATTGCTGTTAAATATATCCCAGTGAAGAGGCCGTATACCCAGAACCCCAAAAAAGAAAAAAGATCTGTAAGAAAAATGTCTTTACCTGAACTTTAATTGCAGCCTTTGTTCTTCGTCTGTATCTGTATTCATTTCTTGCTGCCATTGCTCTTAACCCTGATTGGATAATTATGGCTGAAGCTTGTAATGATGTATAATGCATTCTTGCTGTGTGTGCACGGGCATGTTTCTGTATGCGAATAGAAGCTGCTTCCCTTCTCATATGCTCATAAAGTTTACGAGCAAGTCTTGCTGAAATAATGAAGAGAACCAAAGAGGAATAGTTAAAATCAAAGTTACATACTGAACAGAGCTTTAAGTACTAACATGAAGTTACAACCCATTTTGATACCTCTCCATAATTTTTGGATATGAATTGTGGCCTTTCTTAAGGTGAGGAACTCTTTTCTGGTCAAATGTGTTCTGATTTGTCTCTGTATGCATCTAGCAGCTCTGGCTAAGACTTCAGCTCTTCTTGCATCTAATTCAGCCATCTGACCAGCTCTCAAAAATACCTTCGTTTTCCCCATCTAGATGAAACAAATTTATTAGCTGTCAAATCACTCTACATACTGGGGGAAAATTAATGTGTATGATGACTTTAAACTTACTTGATAGCCTTTTAGTCCCATCTTATCACAAATAGCAACACATGCTGTTTTCTCGTCAGATCTGCACAAAGAGAGCAACAATTGTTATGATCACCCAAAAAAAAAAGAAACAATTGCTTCATGGGTTTATAGAGTTATTGAGATGAAAAAATGATGTTTGACATGGTTTTGGAGATAACTGACGTTTTACTTAAAAGCAACTTTTTTTTGGCCTTTTATTTTAATATTTGAACCTCTTAAAACTGACTCATCATTATATCATCCAAACAAATTTTTGTCAAACTAACATTTCTATAAAAGCATATCCAAACATAAATCACATTGTACTAATGATTGTCCCAACTTCAATTTATAAAAGTCAGTTGGGATGAAAATCACTTTTCTAACACTTGACTCAATGGTTCAGGTAAAAGGTACTTTTAATCAACATTAATTGAAACAAAGCAATGTTTGCAATCCACACTTGACTCAATAGCTCAGGTAAAAGGAGTATCTTTTTTTTTTATTCTCCCCTCAAAGAAAACGAGTGTTGCATACCCATCTAGGACATCAGGGGCAAGCATTCCAAAACGTTCAAGGAACTCATCAAATGTTCGTTTTGTTGGATATCCAGCACAACTAATCCTAATTGCCTCAAGTACTCCCTGCAAGGTTACAGGTGAGGTAAATATCATTGGTTAAAGAATTTTCTGAAACATGACAAAAATAGTGCTGTGTTACAGGAATGAAAGGGGCCAAAAAAGAAAAATACAGCACACACCCCACATCTCAACTGATTTAAGACGTTGAAGCTCTCAAATATCCCAGGCTGCAAAACTGTATTTGGTTTCACGCATCTGATGTAATGTGGTTCTGTTGTGTTCAATGTGTCCATCAGAGATTGTAGTTGTTGCTGGATGACAAGGGGGAAAACAGATTCAGAAACCAAGTCAAGGGCTGAGAGAGTAGAATGTCCTTAAAGAATCTTTTTACCTTGAACCTTGTACCAATGGAAGAGAATTTTGATTGCTTCGATGACTCCTCAGGTAATGGAGGGAAAAGATTTGCAACAAATGAGCACTTGGAAGCATTTAAAAGAGCTTGATGCTCTGCTACAACATAATCTTTATTCTTATCAAGAAACTGATCTGCTTGGTAAGTGACCTGTGTATTTCACAAGGTTGGACAACAAGAAAATTAACAGTTTTACATTTGTGAGTTATTGATGTTCAAGTAATGAAAATGTTAGTATATTTATCTTACATCTCCAGCATAATGGTTAATTGTGAAATCTGTTCTAGCAAGTTTCGGCTTGCTAAAGCGCTTGTGTGCTTTATACGTCTGATACAATTTTTGGGCAAATGTCTCATGTGTTGACTTAGGGAACATGCTGCAACAAAAATATGAAATGTGAAAATGCATCATCTAAGAAATTCATTCATAAGCATATTTTGAATAAACTTTTCATGAAAAGAGAAAGGGGGGAATTAATATTTTGTTTCTATGATTTTAATTTAATTGTAACCTTTGGCAAAAAAAAAATAATTTAATTGTAACCGAGTCCCTTTGACTTGATGCAGCTCAATTCATGTAGTCTTAGATTAAATTATAATTCAATCCATCAATTTTGACTTAATACAACTTAATCCATATATTTTAACAATTTAAAATATCAATCCCTATATTTTAGATGATAACATTATATATTTAATAAATTTTAGAAACTAAAGTACAAAATGATTAAAACTATAAGGACCTACTAAATTACAACCGAGTCAATATTTTAAGAATTGAGTTGTACTATATCAAAGTGTAGGGACTAATGGAGTAAAAAATATAGGAATTAAAAGATTAATCTTCCCAAAAAAAATACAAAATATTAAAGGAAAGAAAATGGCATACCAAGCTTCATCAAGCAGAGCAATGATTCCCCCGGGTTTCTGCAACGACGAGTATGTAAATATGTTATCTGGTAGAGAAGGTCCTGGGTAATAATCAATTTGATTAACTGATTACCTTTTCGATAAGATCGAGAACATCTTGATTATCTACAAATTCTACATAGCTCCAGTTGATTTCCTCCTTTGTGTATTCTTCTTGCTCCATCTTAAATACATGCTGTTCAGAAAGATGCATTTAATTATTTTATAATAACATTATTTTTCTTTTTCTTTTTTCCATTCTAACAATATATAGAAGTTACAGCCTTGCCTGATTAAAATGTTGTTGCAACTTCTCATTTGTCAGGTTGATACATAGCTGCTCAAAACTTGTAAATGAAGCAGAGAATAAGATTCTAAAAGGAATATGTAAAAATTTGTTAATCTGATCAATTTCACACATTCTCTATTTACCTGTTGATTTTGAAGCTTTCAAATCCATAAATATCAAGGACTCCTATTAAGCTTGTTGCATTTGGATCTTGTCCAATTGAACTGTTTATCTTGTCCACAATCCTACCATAGAACAAGAATTGATTTATAAATTTATCTCAAATCCTTGTCTCAAGATGCAGGTTTGTGTTTTGTTTTTGCTGCTTACCAATCAAATAGCCTAGAGTACACAGTTTTCGCCAAGGCATCTCGACTCAAAGCAGCCGAGTCAGGGTCTAGCGGTTTTGTGATGTTACCATCAGGAGTAACAATGACACGCTCGCAAAGTGAGTCTTCCAACGCTTTCTCATCACACCTGAACATGTGTATATATGTTTAAAGGTGTAAGAGAGAATCAAATAACAAAAGGTTAAGGTTTAAGTTTGCCCTAAAAGTTTTCATGCAAGAGCTGTGGGTACTGAAAGTTTTTTTATCATCGCAAAAGTGTTAAAAGAGGAGTAATGTCGCTATAACAAATACAAACTGAGTGATGTGAGCTTGACAGATTGTATGAAAGTCTTTTTCTTACATGAGCAGCTCTGCAGCAGTGTGAAGGTGGAATATTGATTTGTCATCCTTTAATTTGGAAGAATCAACTTCATTCCCTTTGATGAAGTCAATGTTTCCTAGATGGAGAATCGCTGCTACAACGCGAAAAATAGCATCCTATAGAAGGAGAACAACATCCACTTGATCAAAATATAGGAATGGATAGAATTAAATTCACTGTTTCATTGAAAATGTGTGATGAAGAAACTG